>JAJEJO010046954.1:5765-80802 GCA_020662805.1 Glaucomys volans
TTTTTTGCAGTGCTGGGAATTGAACCCAGGGCCTTATGCTTGCAAGGCAAGCACTCTACCAACTGAGCTATATCCCTAGCCCTCATGATTTATCTTAAGATTAGAATCTGCATGAACTTCCTCATTTATTCTTAGATTTTCTTTGCCAGTGCACACTACTTGTTTAGTAACCATGTACAAATACTTGAAATTTCGAGTTTTTTAAGACTACAACCTGTAACATTTTTATAAATATTACTACTCCATCTATATAGACTAACATTTTTAATCTCACTACTGTACCTTATATGTACAATTTATTAACTGCTAAACACCCTATAAAAAGCCACCAACTCATTTTTGGTGCAACTTGACCAAAAATTTTTTTTAATATGGTTTGACTTGCCAGTAACATAAGGGCATCATTCCATGCCAGTGAGAATTTTTGCTGGCTAAATTGAAATCTTGGCTATGTGATTCTATAGAACCATAGTGCAGTGACCATCCTCTCAGTAGTGACCATCCTCTCAGTAGTGTGCAGATTCTCACCTCTCTTGGTGAGATTGCTATTTCCCCAAACCATTATTCTTTTCTTTTATTAGGACTATCGCCCCCACTTGGCCCTGTGTCAAATGTGTATGACTGGGTGAGAATGGGCTCAAGAAATGAAACAGGTCTCTTTACAAATTATTAGAGTCTTAAAAGACAAAAGTTAAAGCTCAAAATTTCACCCAAGGCAGTGTTTTTAGTGCAGCCTAAGACCAACAGCTCAGTTTCTATCTCATAGTACAAGAATTCAGGAACATGAATTGCTAAATAAAAGATACCACCATATTTTTCAACAAATCTTATTGTGATAAATCAGTGCCATGCACTGGACATTAAAAATGTTAATCCATCTGTCCAAATATTGCACATGATATTTAGGTAAAGGCAACTGATAGGTGCAGGTTCCTCCCTTAATGTTTTGTGGTAACTGACCACAGATCTAGCATTTAAGAAATAGTTATTATAATGTCTAAGTTTCCATAGTGGAGAATATAAGAGCAACAGCTAGACATTAGGTCCATTATTTTTAGTCAAGTTTCACTTAAACTTATAAACTTTTCATTGAGCCTCTTTGTTATTGAGTCTCAAAAACAAAACCAAAAAACTGTGATAGGATAGGGTAGTGCTATGATATAAATGTTGGTGTCTTCCCCCTTGGCCCGGAAAAATTCATGTTGAAATCCTACCCACTGAGTTAGAAGGTGGATCCTCTGTAGATGACTAGGTCATGAGCATATAGTCCTCAAAAATTAGTGCCCTTATAAAAGAGACCCCAGAGAGTTGATTTGCCCCTTCCATCATTTAAGGTTATAACAAAAAGATTGACATTTGGAAAACTTGCTCTCACCAATCACCACATCTACCAGCAACTTGATCTTGGTTGGACTTCACAACCTCTAGACTAATGAAAAATAGATTTCTGTTGTTTATAGTCACATTGTCTATGGTATTTGTTATAGCAACCTGAATAGACTAAGACAGCAAGATGAACCCTCACAGTGCTCACTGAGTGACATGTACTTGACATCATAATGGTGATTATTTGTTAGTCGTCTGTGATGAAAGAGTTTAATGGTCATGTTTTCTCTTGTATTGAGTGACAGGTGTCAAGTAAGGATTTTTTTTTTTAAAGTAATTCAGTAGATTCCTTGGAGAAAGGTTTTTTGGAGCAGTAAATCTGCCTTAAAAGCTCTATAGTCTTTGGACCTGGTTCAGAAGTGACCAAGGCCGAACCTCAAAGCATGAAAACAAACGTTGGACTATACTTAGGGAGACAAATTACACTCTAGTTAAGAGCCATCAAATAAGGTCAAAGCCATGACTTTTTATTGACAGTACTAGGGTTTGAACCCAGGGGCACTTACCACTGAGCTACATCCTTACCCTTTTTATTTATTATTTTGAGACAGGGTTTTGCTAAGTCCTGTCTTCTGGAGATTTTCGTTATTTTATCATGGACTCCTTTGGAACAGGTGTGAAAGGTTTTTGGACATGTCTAAATCATGGAGTTGAATTTTCCTTACTAGAAGGCCAAGGTCCACCAACTATCTCAATAGTCGAAGCACTACCAGAAACTACATGTAAGCTGGACCACTAGTCTGGTGAGTCAAGTGACATTGTCTACAAGAAACCAAAGATACACAATCATTTGCTCAATCCCCAGCACCACAAATAATGACATTAAGTGGTTTGGTAGGTGAAATGAACATATAACAAATCTAAGAGAAGACCTTTGTATCAGACAAGTAGTTAAGATAATTTGAAAAGGCCCCCTTTGATGAGATTCAGGCTATATCCTCTACTAATGAACCTAAAATATACAGTTGCTGAAGATATGTTTTGTTGTAGATAACTTTATTTTAACTTTATTTTTCCATGCGATGCTGAGGATCAAACCCAGTGCCTCACAAGTGCTAGACAAGCACTCTACCACTGAGCCACAAGCCCAGCCCTGCTGAAGATTTCTTAAGAAAAACTGGAGCTGGGTATAGTGGCACACACCTGTAATCCCCGCCACTGGAGAGGTTGAGGCAGGAGGATCACAAATTGGAGGCCAGCCTCAGCAACTTACGGAGAACTTGTCTCAAAAAGGGCTGTGGATGTGACTCAGTGGTAAAGGGCATCTGGGTTCAATCCTCAGTACAGAAAAAAAAGAGAGAAAGAGAGAGAAAAAAAAAAGGACAGTGTGCCTGGGTACTTTGGTTCCGTTTCCTTAGAATCCCAACTAGACATTTTACTGTTTCTACTGTTAATAGACATAGGGGTAGCAAAGGCTTTGAAATTCATAGATTCCTTTTATAATCTCTCTTATAAAGTATATTCTCTGATTATTGTCAGACAAAATGCTATTCCAAACCTAGCAATAAAGACTTGCCAATAGATGTTGTGTCTGCTCTTGCATATATTTCTACTCATCCTACAAAAGTACACCTAGTCACTAAAATGTATTCTTATGAACATCTATAGTAACCTGAATATTTACAGAGGACTCCCAAGGGGGATGATCTTATTTATTCATTAATCCTCTTTATTTGTTTAGTTTGAAGCCTGATCTAGAAGAGTAACAGCTGAATGAGTTAGTAGAGGAAAACAGCTGGTTAATAAAGATAATAGCAACAACGCCTGTGAAACAAATCTCCAGAGCCTTAGCTTAGTAAGAATAACAGTATTTTATAATAGCCACAACAGATATAAGGACTACTATGTATTTTCCAAGGAAATCTTTATTATTTTTACAATTATCTATGATCAAGAAACACCTCAAATTTTGAGGAGTGTCATTTAGTTAATGATTTTTGAAAAGTAAAGGGATAGTCACAAGCGAGGGTAGTGCATTCTGCAACATAGGAAGAATGCAGAGAGAAAAGCTTACCTTTCATTAAAAAAGAGATGTGCTTATCCAGAGACCAATTTCTTTTTTTTCTCGGGGTTATGAGTTCCCTCTTCAGTATTGTTTCTTTTATTTTGTTTTAGTCATAGCACCTATTATTAACTTAGACAGTCAAAACTATATAAAAAATGTATAATCAAAGGTATGTGTATGACCACATTTTTGTAAGGGATGTACAATGATTTTTTTCTCAAATTTGCAAAGAAAATTTCAGAATGTTGTTTTAAATATTAATTAGTCAGAATTGCAGACTTTAAGAGTCATAAGTTATTTTCATAGCATATAGCAATACTCTGAAATCTTTAAGTGTCTGAAATAAAACTATTTTGTTTGACATAATATATGAAAAGTCAGCCTTACAATATAATACATTTTCCCTTTTTATTTTAAAAACAAAAATATTTTTAAAATGGCATTCCATTAGCTAGCATTAGGAGAAGAAAACAGTTCAGGCTTAAAATGCAGAAAAGGGCAGAACGATAACATTAACAAATGGAGTATGGAGCATGTATGTCTTGCCTCTACATGTAATTAAGAATATATAGAAAGTAAAATTTATCTCAAAATAAGATGTTCCTTGAAACACTATATTGAGATGTGACATTTTAATAAAGGGATTGTTTATTTTGATCACCTGTTTTAAAATATTCAGTACTATTTTAGTCTTCATAAAGCATAATTTACAGTTACGGATATTTGTGGCTTTGGAATGCTTTCCTATTTGTTATACTTCCCTTTCCCCTTTAACCCATACCTCAAATTATGCTTTTCCAAAAATTTATAAATTTTCTCTTTGACATACTTTCTTTATAATGTGAAAAATGTTAAAAGTTTGTGTTTCTCGTGCCTTGGGAAATATGTAAGGATTTTTCAAGTTATATTCCCAAATCAGCATTTCCCAAAGTGTGCCATGATCCATTTATAGGTGATAAATGGAAAAAAAAGATTATGCAATTATGTAATTTTTGGAAATGCCAAGTTAAGCAAAATTAAAGTTCTTTACTACAATATTTCTCAGGGCATTTAATATCCTCCTAGTATCCTCTGGATATATCTCCTATTTCTAAATCTACCTGCCTTTCTAATGGGGTTGGTGTTACATGGAAAATGCTGGGAAAAACTGACCCAAATATTACTAAAAATTGAACACATGTCTAATGGAAGAAGTGCCCCATCTGTTAATGGAATATGAGTGAGGACTTTGAGGTCCAGGACCTCATTCTCTGTAATCCTATACTGCATATATGCAGTGTAATGCTATATATATATCCTTCTTCACTCTTGCCTCTTGCTTCCCAAGAAGTCTATTTCCTTATGTTTCTACTCTCTTCTGGAGTTCATATTCTTCCCCAGAATACCCCCACCCGTTCTATCGCTTCATGTTATAGAGCTTCTCCCAGAGCCATAGGTTTCTTGCCTTATCTGCCAGAGGCTCCTTGGAGTTCTTGAGCATCCATTAGATGTATTAAAGAACATTAAGTGCTATATATCAAAATGAAGGCATTCCATTGCCGTGCAAGTAGTCGTAGGTCCTCAGACCTCTGGATCAAGAAGATTTTGGAGAGTCTCATTGCCAAGTGTGATGCATGTTTACAAGGAGTCTAGAGAACTCACTTTTCTTATTAGGTCTGGAATGAGAAATTTGCAAATTCCTTAAAGGTTTAAGGGCTTTTAAGCTGATCAAACAGTTTTGTATATTCCAGTTGGGAATCTAATCAACATTGAAGACTATAATAAATTATCAAGAGCACATAGGAAAAGAGAAATAAATGAATGAATTTTTTGAGTTAAAAACAGAACGGGGGCTGGGGATATAGCTCAGTTGGTAGAGTGCTTGCCTTGCAAGCATAAGGCCCTGGGTTCAATCCCTAGCACTGCCAAAAAAAAAGAACAGAATGCTATCTTTAAATCAGTTTAAAAATAGATACATTAAGAATGTCAGGTAAAACATAATTGGATTATAGTGCTTTCTGGAGTACCCTTATAGAGAGTTATGAAATTCATATTTTGACAATTTAGGTATCCATTTTGTAAAATCTTATGTCAATTTATAAGAGAATTTGAATAGGGCTGTGTGACACATTAAAGTGTTACTGTGGAATCACAGAATTCCCTACTTAAAGGCCGGGGGGGGGGCATGCTAGGCAGACACTCTACCACTGAGCCACATCCCCAACCCTTAAAGGCTTTTTAAAATAGAAGATATATTCGTGGAGTAGCTTAGATGAATCAGTCTAGAAAACAACCAGAGAGTTCTTTAATATTGCTTAAAACCAGATGTTTTGTTGCTGCTGTTTTCTGTCTCCGTTCAAACAACCATTGATGAACCACTATCTTCCAAGCAATGTGCTATCATAAGAAGCTGTTCAAACAAGAGGTGGGGGGAAGAGTGAACATAGAATTAATTCTACTATATGATGAAGGAGTCTGATGGAGGTGTTAGCTCTACCTGCAGAAGTCTAAGTTTTGTAAAATAATGTATTTTTTTTTCCTTTTCAATACTGGGGATTGAACTCAAGAGTTTTGCATATGCTAGGCAAGCACTCTTATCACTGAGCTACAACCCTTTATTTATTTGTTTGTTTATTTATTTATTTATTTGAGACAGTGTGGCTAAGTTGCCCAGGCTCACATTGAACTTGTGATTCTCCAGCCTCCCTAGTAGCTGGGATTACAGACATGAGCCACCACACCCAGTTTACTAGAATAGTGTAGCTTAAAATAACTGTCATGTTGAGGAGGGGAGGGTTAGATTATTCAAAGGCTCAGAGACATGAAAATGTGAAATGTTGAGAACAGTGGGCATTCACTGTGATAAGCCTATTTTGCAGGAATAAGGATGAATAATGATAGAAGACAGAAAGCTATGTCGAGGCCAGTCCGGAATTTGGACTTTTTACCTGAAGGCTGTTATTTTCAGTCATTTTCCTTTTGCTACACAAATGATAGGTGTATGTATATGCAGAGAGATGACACAGTTCCTGGGCCTTAGCATTTCCTGCAGTCAATTCTGTCCCATTCAAGCATATGGGAATACAAGAGTTACATCATTATAGATAATTACAGATAGATACAGATTTGACTTTTTAAACATATGTTTGAATTTTTAAATTATTGTGCACAATGGTTGAAAACAGTTTGACATAGGTTCAGAACAGGAGGTAATGCATAGTAAGGAATGTAAAAAACCCACTATCATAACAAAATAGAAAACTGGAAATGAATTTGAGAAGTATTACATAAATATAATTTCAGAGGACTTGACTGATTCCCAAGACTCATACTTTGCTGTACATGTGGGATCATTCCCTAGCACTTACACCCTCATATTCAAGTATGCACCTGTTGCCTCTGCACTGCTGTGGCTACCATCCCATCACCTTCCTCCCCTACAAAGGGTATTTTCTTGTAGTTGTTTATCAGAGGGCCATGCCTCTTTGAAATGGCTGCTTAAAAATACACTTTTTTTGAATTAGTAAGTATGCCACAGATATCCCTGACCCTCATATTCTTTATCCCTCATTATCACATCCTTTCCTCCATACCTGAATGTATAAGGTTAAGCACAACTTAGTGAAGTAAGGATGTGTAAAAGTAACTTGATACTTATTACTTGATAATAAAGTATTTTTAAAAACCATTTCAGCATTATTAACCCTTACATCCAAAGGGCTACTTGAGAGTGTTATGTACTTCATTAACATTTGCTTTTCCAAGCAGATGAATACCACTTTCATATTTTTTCTTCATTCATATGCTCATTTATTATCTGCATTTTTAAGTTTCTTTTTATAAATCTAAATTACATTCTAGATATGTATTGTTGTTGAAAGGGTCAGCTCCTAAAATTGTCTCTCTTATTCTTTATGCAGATACAAGAGTTTTTCAGTACAAGAATGAAACGAAGTGAGCTTGCTTGCTTTCAGTTGTCTTACTAAGTTGTCCAGGTTGGCCTGGAACTTCTTGAATCCAAACAGTCATCCTGCTTCAGTCTCCCAAGGAGCTGGGACCATAAGCACATGTTACCCAGCTATTCTGTTCCTTATATTCTTCTTCATGGTAAACGATTTGGCTAGGTTGCTACTTAGATTCGAATAAGACATTGGACTAGTAGTTTCAAACAATGATTTATAATAATTGATAGCTCACAGCTCAAAAAATCATTAGAGTTTAGAGATAATCTATTCCTACTTGCATGTTTTATAAATGGAACAACTAAGATCAAGAAAAGTTAGCTTATTTGTTCCTATAACACACCAAGTTTGACCTAGAAAGTCTCTTGATTCTATGCCAGTGTCTTATATTGTCTTTTTTTTCTCTTATTTTGAATTACATAAATATTTTCCTTATTTAAAAAGTTAAAACACAAGTATTTTAGGGTCGCCTTTAGTCTCCCCCTACCACCCAGCTGACTCATAACCTTCTCCCTAGAAGTAGACACTCTTATTTTGGTGTATGTTCTGTTTGGACTTTTCTCTGCACTTGTTTCATAGTTTATATATGTACGTGCACACTGTCATTGTGTGAGCACATGTGTGTTATTTATAATATTTTTCAGTAGTGAATACCCAGTCTTGTATGAGCATAATTAGATTCCTTTTATAAACATGTACCTGAAAATGTGCACACAGCAGCAAGTCTCCCATTATCTGTTTTATAACCTCATTGGAAGTTTGTTCATTTATTCATTCAATGGCTAAGCACCTGCTACATTCTACCTTCATAGGTAAATTTACAAAAATGAAAAATGGGCAGGTATGTTGCTCAGTGGCAGAGCACTTGCCTAGCATGTGTTTGTGAGGCCCTGGTTCAATCCCCTACATCACATTTTTTAAAAAATGAAGAATGTACAAAGATAATGAATGTAAAGATATTCATTAAAGATATATAGGAGTCATTCTGTGTTATATTTCATTAGCTGAAAAATCAAAATAGCACAGAGAAACAATTTTTTAAATATTTTTATTCATTGTTGATGAACCTTTATTTATTCATATGCAGTGCTGAGAATAGAACCCAGTGCCTCACACATGCTAGGCAAGTGCTCTACCACTAAGCCACAACCCCAGCCCCGAGAAACAATTTTAATACATTGTATAAACCTCTTTGATGATATTTGTTAAATTCTATATTTGTTTAGCTTAAAAGCGTTTTGACTTTGACTTCACTTCAATTGATCCTAACGAGTATTAGAGCACTATAACTAGGATCCAAACTATCTTTGAATTTATGTAAACTTAAAGCTTAGCTTGAAATTTAGAATGTCGGTATATTACTTTTTTTCTGAACTTAAGAACCAGACACACAATTGTTTGCATAGATAATTGCAAACAATTATCTATGATTTTAAAAACATAAGAAAAAGCATATAGTTGTTTTAAAATTAGCTCAGACACATGGAGTGGTAATCAAAGAAAACTTTTGGATATTTATTGGTTTAGTAGCTCTGTTTTAAAAACATAAGAAAAAGCATATAGTTGTTTTAAAATTGACTCAGACACATAGAGTGGTAATCAAAGAAAACTTTTGGATATTTATTGATTTAGTAGCTAGCTCTAGCCACCTCTGTATTCAATAATGGCATCTGGGTATCTGAGCAAAAGAAATCCTGGGTCATGTGACTTCTCCATAAAAAATTGAATCTAGATTCTGACGTAATCGTTACACAAAGTGCCTACCCTGTGCCAGGCACATTTATGTATGTTATTTCATTCAGTCACTCAGTTAATTAAATCAGCTCTAAAAGTTAAAAATGATTTTACATGAAATGAGATTAATGTTTCCTGAGACCCTACACTATAAAATAATTATTTCTCCAGTATGGTCATTTATTACAGTTAGAGGAAAATGCTATAAAGCATTTGGGTGTTCTTCATTTGCTCCTTGCATACAGTGAACAGATTTATATTTCTTTCAATACAGTCAAACCCTGGAGCTTAAATTTTTCTTCGCAATTATTATAGTTTATAATAATTATAACATTATAATAATTATAACATTAGTAAATATTAAATATTATAAGGATTGCCCAAGACTAAAATAGGAGTTATAGATCTTGCTAACCCCAATGTAGTTTATTTTGAAGCACTGAATGAGAAATTTCATTTTTCTATCCTTATTTCTTCTTTAAATTGGGAGAAGATTTTCTATTGAAATGATAAAGTATTTGAAACTCATAAGTAAAAGGTACTATGTACATTTGAAGGGATAGCTACTCAAAATATATTCTAGAGAAAAATGGTTTAGGTTGAAAGATACACATAAGGTGATCATAAAGAATATTCAGTCTCATTGAAGTTGACTATTTTTTTCCTGTGAGTGATATGCCTTTGCTCAAGAGCTATCTTTTTAAAACCACATGTTGGTTTTTATGGTTCTCTGAGAGAAAATAAAACCAAATGTGAGTATTTATGACTCCTTCCTATTAATTCCACAATGGAAGACAATAATCTTCATCATTTGAATCTGAAGCCTATCAAGACACCAAATGTTAATTAGGGCCTGTGCAGAACACAGTTCAAAAAAATAGCCTCCATCTCAAGGTTTTTGGGCTCAGAGTAAAGAGAAAAGTAAACAAATTTGAATATAAAATATGTAAAGTCTAGTTATAGTCCTTTTCTACATATTTTGCTGGTTTATGACTTAATTTCAAATCCTGGATATAATTTTACAATTGCTAATATGTAGTGTTTGACATTATTTCTACTAAGTTAGAAAAAATGTCGTGGATGAACAAGAAAATTATATTTAATTTGATGAAGACTGCTTGGTAAACACAGAAAGAAATTATTCTAGTTTATTGAAGAAATTGAGAAGGAGAGACTCCATGAAGGGTCAGAAAAGTTTGCTAGTAGTCTTGAGCGGTAAAGACAGGAAAGAAAGGTGATAGCACATTGACATGTGGTTCTTCACAGGCTTATTGAAGGTTTTGAAAAGAGAAAGTGATTAAAAAGAAATTTTTTGTTAGTAGTTTTACATATGTCCAGAGGAGAGGAAAGTGGTAGCCAGTGAGGAAGCTGTAGCAGTTGGAAACAATTTATGTGGGGAATTTTGACTGTAGGACATACAGAAAGGAAAGGATCTTTAAAATATTAAGTAGTAATGTCAAAACACTGTTGTAAATCCTCCTTGAGTAGTACCAAGAATGAAAAGCCCAGACCAGCACAAGACAGGGACACTGTTATAGTGTCCCTTTAATTTTGCCATTCCCTGGCCTCTTGCTACCTTCTCTGGACACTCCGATCTAAAATGTCTTGTTTGTAATCTGTCTCCCACACTCTTCACCCATTAGAAGTAAAATCCTTGATGTTAAGAATTTCTTTCTCTATTTGCAGCTATATTCCCAGTGCCAAGAATAGTGTTTAATAAATAAATTCTGGATATAACCATTAGTGTGTTAAGATACAGCCTCTTAATTTGGTATTTAGGATTCATAAATAATAAATTAATTTGGCAGGGAACTCAGAGGCCATTCTGCTCACTGCTTCTTCACTACCTGTCTGGATTTTTACTACTTGAGGCTTGCCTTAGCCTTGGGAATGACAATTGTGATTTAGTGCTTTTCTACTCCTTTCCCTTCTTTTCTCTTATTTTTGGGACACTAGTTTTCTAGTGTGACAACATTGATCTGGTCCAATCTCCCATCTAATGCAGAAGTTTTTTCTGTGGCATTTATTTCCATGGGTCTCTTCAGGAATAAAGAGCATACTACTAGGGTGTGAGTCTGTGTATGTGTTTCACCCAGAAAGTATTTATTGAATGATTACTATGTGCTAAGGTAATAATATAATGCTAAAAAATGTACTTTTCACCTCACAGGATTTACAGTCTGGTGAAATTTTAGTAGCAGCAAATGAAGTCTAAATTCTTTTTCTGCTTGTACTCAAAGCTCTCTAGAAAGAAAAGGCAGAACAATGAGAAGAAATAAAGAACAATGGAAGTTAAACTTCTACTAAAAATCCACATTTTAGTTTGTGAATCTTTAAAATTCATTCCAATTCCATTAAGTAAACACCTGCTGAGCATCTCTAGCCCTTGGCTAGATTCTGAGGAATGAAGGCTGAGATACAGTCCCTACTCAAAAGGGAAAAATGCAAATGTATAAATACCATTCCATGTGATAAGTGCCATATGTACAATCATCCCTAGATATTCAGGAGGTATTGGTTCCCAGGACTCCCTGTGGATACCAAAATCATGGGATGCTGAAGCACCTTATGTAAAATGGTGCTGTATTTGCATACAACCTATGCACATCTTCCCATATACTTGAAATCATCTTTAGATCACTTATAATACATAGTATAATATAAATGCTTTATACATAGTTATTATACTGTACTGTTAAGGGAGTATGGTAGGGGGAATCTATTTAGAACAATGCATTTTTTAAAAGTATTTTCTTTCCACAGTTGGTTTAATATTTTGGATGTGGAATCCAAAGACACAGAAGACTGATTATAACTGTTTTTTGAGGGATCTGTTCTTTTAGACAGTCCTCGCTAATATAAAATTCTTCCTCATACTAAACTAAAATATACCTCTTAGTTTCTTTGTTAGTCCCAATTTTGTCCTCTGAGCTCTTCATTCATTTATTTAACCTATAAATATTTATTGAGGAGCTACCAATGGCAGACTTTGCCAATTTCTCCTCATGACAAATAGGACACAATCCTTGTCCCTGAAAAGATTAGGATATAATTCTGCAACATTGAAAGAGTTAGGTTAGTCTGTAAGCTTAGTTTTCTCACCTAGAAATCAAGTGTAGTATTAGTATGTACTTCCTAAATTGTTGTGAAAAGTAAATGAAAAATGCATGCCATGTATTTAATACAGAACCTAGGACAATGCTTTCAACAACCACTAGCTATTATTATTCCTGTGGTAAAGGAGGATCCAGATAAATAAATTAGAACTCAGAGAATTGATATGAATACCCTAATAGAATAATAAACAAAACTGTGGTGGTATTTCAGAGGGTTACCTAATGCTTGGCTGGGGAAGCCAGGAATACAACTTGGAGATGGAGAGATCTCAACTCAGCATTGAAGGACTGAGCAGTGGGGGTGAGAAGGGCACAAGAAACTCAGGGGAAAGTTGGAAACATAATTTCAGGGTATTTCAGTTGTATGGATTGTCTGTTTTTAGGAAAGCTAGACTATGAATGGCCTGTGATGTCATGCTGTGTAACAGGATGTATTATAAAGGTGGCGGTTACAATCTGTAGGGCTCTGCACAATTAAACTCTCAGGAAAATCTCTCTGGCAGTAGGATAAACAAAGGGGGCATAAGGAACATAGGAAAAACTATTGAAATGCTGTTACTGTGTTCCTACTGAGAAATGTCCTAAATTAGGGCAGTGATGAGCAAAGTCGGGAACTGATTCAATAGAGAATTAAGACTTAATGACCAATTACATGAAAATATCGAAGGAAAAGAAAAGGAGGGATGAAAGATAATTCTTAAATTGAGAAGTACTTACTTGAGAAGTAAATGAAGGGCGCTGACATTAGTTTCTAGGGAAAATGGGAGAGGGATGGGTAAATCAATTGTAAGACACTTGAATATTATATCAGGAGCTTGGAACTGGTCTAGACCTTCAGATTCAGAATTTGTTAACAGATATTAGTTGAAGCCAGCATGCATATGGTGTATAAAGGAGGGTCAATGTTGCAGACTGATCTAAAAGCTTATGTCAATTGAAAATGAACGTCCAGGTATGTTAGAGGAAAATCGAGAAATAGTATTATCCCAGAAACAACTACCAGCTAGGTGTATCATCACACTCCTAATATCAGCTACTCAGGAAGCTGAGGCAAGAGGATTGCAAGTTCAAGGCCACCCTGAGTAATGTAGTGAGACCTTGTCTCAAAAAGGACTGGGGATGAAGCTCAGTGGTAGAGTACCTCTGGGTTCAATCCCCAGTACTGAAAGAAAAACTCAACAATCACAAATGATATAAGAGGATATGAAAACTTGTTCTTTGAGTTTAGCAACTAGGAAGTCACTGGGCAAGAGCTGTTCCAGAGTAGTGAAGGGAACCAGAATCTCATTTACAGGAGATTGTGGAGGGGATGGGAAAGTGAGTGAGAAAGGTAATGACTAGAGACTGCCTTTGCAGAAGCTGTGGGGAGTGGAGATAGAGCTGGAGGGCAAAGAGCAGGTCTGGTTTATTTAAAAATGAAGGAAACTTGACCTCCTATGTTGACAGATAAGAACCTGGAGAAAGAGAAAGCTGGAGAAACAGAATGGAGTGTAAATAAGTAATAAAGCAGGATTCCTGAGAAGGCTGAAGTGACATCCAGTGGAGGAATTCATCTTGAACAAGAGAGACTCTTCTGCTAACTAAAGCTATGCAGATACACAGATATCTGAAGGGACTTGAAGTAATGATCTATCTGAAATCAAGTTATTTTCTGAGGTTGAGGAGGGAAGTGGTGGTGGGACTGAGGTGTGGGAATTGAAAAAGTTTGGAAAATGTGGGAAATGACAGCATTGCCTTCCGGGCCCTATGCTTTGTCAGTGAATCCCCACACTGACCTGCACCAAGTGGGGTTTGAAGAGCACAGTTTAAGGTGAGGCCATTGTAACTCTTCCATTGTTCTCTTGTTTGGAAATCTGTACTTTCACTGATTGAATGAACTTTTTTTTTTTTTTTGAGAGTTTTTTCTACTAAAAGACTAAGAAAAACATTTTTCCAGAAGTCAAGGTCGGAGGAAAATTTGAGTCAGAAATGATTACTGTTCAAAATAAGTTACTTATAAAAACCAAGAAATAATTCAGAAATAATTGTTATTTTTAAATGGAAACCTTCCTAAATATTTTCAATATAGCAATGATCACAAGCAAAAATTAGTTGAAAAATGAAGTCCTGTTTAATGTTTAAAACTGTCCATTAAATATTGAATGCAAATGGCATAGATATCAAATAAGCATACTGTGTTAGTCTGCCATTATTTACAACTCTTAGTTGGAAATAAAATTCAATAGATGGATTTTGTTTTTTCATAATATTATTTTATTTGCTTGCCATTCTCTATTTTCTTATACCTGATCAGGTGATAGTAATGTTAACTTCCTAGTCCCTGAACCCATGTGAGTTTGTTACTCCTGCTCTAGGGTACTCTAAATGCTACCATTTGACTAAATTAAGCTGGAAGTTAAAACCAATTCTGTTACGTTAATCTCAAATAGAACTGCTATTACTACATTGCTATTTTGTGTTGAATCATTGGCTTGTATTGAAGGATGCAGTAATAAAACATCTCTATAAGATGTTGATGTGATTATTATAAGTAGTGTGAGCATTCATTTTAACTTGGAATAGTCCCAGTTTACACCTGTTTTCCTGCATAATGTCTAACAGTTCCCCCTTCACTCAAAAAATGTCACAGTTAATTATGTGGTCAGGCTGTTGTTTTTCATTATACAATGTCCTCTTTATAATGCACTTTATGAGAAACTTTGATCCTGTTTGCAGGGATCTATCTTGCTTCTTGTGAGCAATTGGGTTGTTTTCATCATATACACATGGTGACTCATAACTGCTCAGGTTTCCCTTTTTAAGTTTGTGTTAGCTTAGGGCCAAATTTGCCACCTGCCTCAAAACAGGTGTACAGAACTTAATGGTATACATTTTTATTTTAAACTCACCTTTGTTTTTCCTTTTCTTGTTCGTTTTTTTCTCTTGTATTTCTAATTTATATCTTGAATTTTATTTATCTTTGCCGTAGTGAATAAAGAAGTACAAAACAAAAAAACTATAGCTTCTGAAATTTATCTGATAATCTTGGATGACTGAAGAGTGGCTCTTTTTCAGCTTGACTGTTTCATGTTCCTAGTTTGGTTTATTTCTTTGATCCAGGATAACTTTTGAATGGATGATCATATTTTGACCAAATGGAATATTATTAAGAGTATAAAGATAATTGTGCTTTCAAATTGATCTCTGATCAGTCTGCCACCTTAAAATAGAGCTAATAACATTTTTCAAACACTTCTTTGATTTCAGAGCTTGAAAAGGGAGGCAATCTGGCTTAGTGAAAAGAAACACATAAAATTCATGATCAAATAAACCCTATCTCTGCCATTTACTGTGTGGCTTTGGAAAAATTATTCACCTTCTCTAAGTCTCAGGTCTTTCACCTGTAGCTTAGAAACAATACTACATAGTTCTTAGAACTAATGAGACAACATGCATAAAGTGCCTGGCATATAGTTAGTTCAATGTCCAGTAAATTTTCCCAGACATTATGGTTGTTAGTGTTACAATTTATAGATCATCAACACTGAGAATTTTGTGCTTGGTAAGAATTCTGCCATTGTTTGGACAAAAACAACAAAGGTTTTAAAATTATTTTTGTCTCTCCCATAGCTAAACTCCTAGACACTGGATAAAGTATAATAAACAAATATACTTTTAATTGTATAGTAGATCTTGCAAGAAAATTAAGAAAACCCCTAAGATTTCCATCTACCCGCAGCAAAAATGAATAACATAACAAACGCCAAATTAAAATCAGAGAGATTACTAATTCAAAACCATGGCTACTTTGAGGGTAGATGCCAAGATTAGGAACCTGGAGTCCTAGATATTATATAGCATTCAGAGGTCCAGGAAACTAGATGGCAGGGCCCATACATATTGTGGGTATTGGACAGATGGACTAACTCTGAGATGCTCCCCACTACCACCAAATAAAACTAAGATACTTGAAGAGGCTACAACCTGAGTAAATAAGGTGTAGAAGAAAATCTTTCACAGTAGCATAAGAAAATAGGAAACCTGTTTGTATCTATCATAGTGACAAGAAGAAAACAATAAAGATAATATATAGCCTGTTCTTATATTGGTCTGGGGTTAAAATGTATATATTCTTAATGATCAAAATTAAAATGATCTCAGGTTGGTCGCACCACCTGGAACCCAACAGAAATAATGAGAAATATTTTCTTTAGGTAAGCATCCTTTAACATAAGCCCCTTAGAACTTTCTCAAAGTAAATTCAGCCAAATATAAATTCACAATGAAAAATTAAATGCACAAAAAAGAAAAAAAAAAACAGATTTAGAGTTGTGAGGATTTTAAGTATTAGCACTATACTATGATATACAAAATATAAAAGAGCTAAATATGAAATATTTAAGTAAAATGTAGAACTCAAAACATGAGTAAAGAAAAAGGGACTACCATTGCATAACCAGAAAGATTTTTAAAGGAACCAGATACAACTTCTAGAAATACAAATATAACCATTTCAATTTAAAAAGCAATATATAAGCTAAACAGCAGATTAGGCATAGTTAAAGAGAATAGAATAATTGGAAGAGAATCTCAGAAGTAGAGGGAGGGAAGAGGTGAGAGAGAGGAGGCACCAGGGGTTGAAATCAAAATCAAATTTCATGTAGGTATGATTATGTTAAAGTAAACACAACTACTATGTGTAATTATAATATACTAACAAAAGCATAAAAAGAAGAATCTGAAGATATTATCCAGAATGGAATTTTAAGCAGATGGAAAAGAGGAAAGAAAGGTAAAGAGATAGGAAGGATACGACATAGAAAAGTAAGTGAAAATAGGGAGAAGAAACATTAGAAATAATTATATTCATACATATTCTATAAATTATTCAGAATTCAGGAAAATATGATTTCTGAGTTTCAAGAGGCCCAGCTGATAATTTTAAAAATTCATATTTAACACATTGGAATGAAACTATATTACCCCATTAGCAAATAAAATACACTGGTAGGAAGCTAGAGAAAAGACGATCACCCTCCAAGAGGCAATTATTAGAACAGCAGCAAAAAAAACCAGAAGGCAGTGAAATATCTCCACAGTACTAAGAGAAAATAACTTTCAACTTAAAATTGTGTACCCAGCAAAACTATCTTCCAAAAAAAAAAGTGAACTAAAGATGCTTTCAGACAATCAAAATTGCTGTAATGTTCTAAGCATAAAGTATACAAAAAAAATGGGTTTTCTCTACGTTTCCTTTATGTACAGTTGAGAGAATAATTGAAACTTTAACAGCCTATCTCTTTCAAACAGATGAAGACTCCTAATGGAGTCACTGTTGTAAGGAAGTAATCATTGTTGTAACCATACCAGATAGTTTAGAACTGTCTTTTAAAAACCACAAAAGAATGGAAAGAAACGGTTATTTAGGGAATGCATGTCCCCTCCCACAGTAGTCTAGAATATGCTTCCCCCTGCCCCCTGTGCTGGGGATTGAACCCAGGGCCTCATGCATGCTAGGCAAGCACTCTTCCTCTGAACTATATCCCCGGTCCTAAAATATACCTTTTTTTGGCGGGGGGGTGATGATGACCTCTTTTAAATCTCTGCATGTATACTGAACCAATAAAAAGGTATGACATTAACTTTGTGGAATCCTAAGCAAAATTTGTATTTCAGTGATAGGCACTCCACACTGAAATATCTCAGGAAAATGATCAAATTTGTCCTAATAGATTTATAGGGTAGTTACGTTCAACACATCATTTGAAAAATATAATAAATACTTCATTTGAGATAAGCAGTGATTTTAGTACTAGCAAAACATTTGGCCATTTATTCATCTCTCCTTAATATATTTAGATAATTCTTTGTGATAGCAGAAACTATTTAGCTTACTCAGCCAGAACTTAAATTAGGTACTTTCTGAAATTCCCTGCTGGATACCTTTTATCAGAAGATTGTAAAATGTGAAGAAGGATCCAAAAATGTTCCCCCAGTTCTTATTATTGAATTTATATGCATATCTCAGTAGGATAGGAAGATACACAGATAATTTCATGCCATTTATATAAAATTACCCTTTCATCTTTAGTATATGTGCTGCCCAAGTGAGCACTACTCTTTTGTGATGCCTGGAGAGAGATTTTATGGTGACAGGGTGCTTACATGGTGCATCTGATATGTCATGGAACAGGGTTTTTTGCTAGCATCATCAATGAAGACTTAAAGCTTTTGGTGCCCTAATAGGAACAGTAAGAGGTGAAGGAAATTAACAAGCAAAATATTGACAGCCATAGAGAGAAATAAAAAAAAAAAATGATGGATATATAGGGTAGCTTTGTTCAACAAATAAAGTAGGCACTCTTTCAAATTCCATACCCTGCCCTTGACTATAGTTATTATTTGGGCTTTTGGGCAAGGTGATAGCAAAAGACAACTACTTTGAGCCTTCTGAATTTAAGAGCTTTGATACTCTATGTTGTGTTTACAATGAACAGTAAATAGAAAATAATATATCTCATTTCATAAAGATATTCTCAATTTGAAAAACAGATAGTCTCTGAGTAAGGGCCTGGCTAAGAAAGCAGAAAACATCAATGTGGTACCAAACACAATAATCATATTGGAGGTGCTTAATAAATATTTGTCATTAACTGTTACTTTGGTCAGTTTTTAGATTGCATTTTTATGCCTCTGCTTTTCCCTCTTAAAATGATAACTTATGCAGTTTTCTAATTAGCAAGAGTAATGTTAGTGTTTGAAAAGAACACTAGGGGCTGCACAGAACAGAACTAAGCGAAGAACTATGTGTAGTTTTTTAAAAAGAGAAACTAAATTTTCAAGAAAAGACTGACACTATCAAATTTGGATTACGTCTGAACAAAACAGTCTTTCCCTGAAGGATCCATAAGGTTTCAAAACAAAAGAAGCCACAAAGTTGCAGAAACTTTGTTACAGTCATGTGCCCCAGATATGGTAAAGCTAGTTTGTGTTGGGCACTGTGGAACATGCTTGTAGCCCAGCAGCTTGGGAGGCTAACATAAGAAGATGCAAGTTCCAGGTCAGCCTGGGCAATTTAGAGAGATGCTGTCTCAAAATTACAAAAATGAAAAGGATTAGGGATGTAGCTGGGAGGTAGAGCACCCCCTGGGTTCAACCCCCAGCCCGCCCAGCCCCAAAAGCTAATTTGTGATTTGGGGCTGAGGAAGAAAATTGAGGTAATCTCTGTTGATTGGTATCCACTCCAGAATTGCTGGTATTTTTTCTGCTATTTGGGGCATGTCATGAAGGGATCTTCAGTGATTATAGTTTCCTTTAGCATGCTACAGAATGAAAATAATGAGGGGTGTGAGGGCAGCCAGTTCCAGGTTTCCATCTGTTATGTCCATGTCACATTATCAAAAAAATAAAAATAAAAATAAAAAAAGATCTATTTTAAGAACCCCTTTTGGAAACTTTAAAAACCATCAATTCTTTGAAATGGTGAAAACTTCAACTATGCTTCTCAACCTTTTCCAATTATGTCCAATGGCCCATGTCAAAAATAGTAATCTTTGTATGGTAAAATGGGACAAACATGGGTATTGCTTGCAGAGCAGACCATGTCCACCCATTTCCCCCAAGGAGAAAGGATCAGTGCGTTGGAACACCTGTGAGCCATTCAGCACAAAGGTTAGGATGTTCTACTCAAGAATAGCTGTGTTGTTTGGTAAAGAAAGAAACTCCACGCATCAATGAGTCTCATTTTTGAATCTTCATCATCAAAGTCTCAGTCAACTGAAAGAAGACTTGCCTCTTGCTGGGAAAGACAGTAAGCCTTTAAAATAATTTTTTCAAGAACTGTGAGTATATGATACTCTTCTCAGCTACACAGAAATTGGCTAAATTTCTCAAGAACACGTCTGAAAGAGTTTGAATTTCAGACAAACATTTTATATTTGTTGTTGCTTGCTGAAAGAAAAGAAAATCCCACTCTAAGAACACCTGGCAGGGAAAAGTCCTTTCATGGCTTCTTTTATAAATTACTAATAAATTTTTTTGATGTTGCTAAATATTGTAGAAGAGATTTGAGAGGAATAGCCATGTAGATTTTGCAGTGATGGAGGAAATGCCTCCACAACTGAAGTGATAAAGCTTTATCAGTTAACTTGAATTGATAAAGCTTTATCGATTTCTCTGTAGGCAGAGATTCACAACAAGAAATGCTATCCTCACAGATGTTACAGGTGATTGTATCTTGCTACGGCAAACACCACCTCTCAATGTCAACTTCACAGTCAAGACAAAGATGAACCTTCTCTGGGAAATTTCTTGTTTTCTCTGAACAGTTTAGGTACCTTTTCTCCTTTTTCAGAATAAAGTGGGGTTTTTCTTGCATAAAAAAAAAAAACAAGAAAACTACAAACCTTAGTAAAGTTTTTAGAAAATATTTTTATATAAATAAAATTCATTTTCAATGCAATAAAATTAATTGTAAACATTTTAGTGCATACTCTATGTACATTTTTCTGGAGAAAGAATCTATAGCTTTCATTTGACTCACAAACTGAATTCTGCCCCTTTTCCTTCATGGGTCAGACAACCCTGCCTTTGAACTTCCAGTAACCTAATTGTTATCTGCACTCCTTTGGATTCTACACTTTTAGTATTGAGTATCCTTTTTAGGTTTTTGTCTTGAGTATCCATTTTAGGTTTATGTCTTGTCTCAGCATTATGAATCTTAAAAGTAGAAGAAGTGACTTTTCTACTAGCTGTCCTTGGCAAGTATTTACTTGGTGATAGCTTAATTTAAAAAAATTCTATTTTAGGACTAAGTCATGTACTGACACATTATTGTACTGATACATGTGTTATACCAATTTGTAGAGGACACTAATTTTGGATTTTTGAGAATTTGAGTTACATTACTCGATTAGATCCTAAACACTCAAAATCTGTTTCTCTTGTGTATTCTTAAGCTTCATAACTTTATAATATGTGTTCCTATACCAGAAAAGTTAATTTCCCTGAAATCTTGGCCCAGATTTTCCCTAGCATCTAGAATGTTGATGGGCACATAGTAAATTCTCAATAAATATTTGTTAGCGAAGGCACATGTAACAATTCAAGGACTGATGGGTTGCTGCCTTTATATACTAAAGTTGTAAGATAAGATGAAGAAGAGATAATCCTGATTTTACTATTAATATGCTGTGCCTTACTTTTCCCTCTTCCTGTTCAAGGTAGAGCCTAAATTCTCATTTGATGATATTAGAAAGACAAAAACAGGTTGAAAATTATGATGGAAAACTGTCATCATTGACTCTGTAAGGACATACTATTTCCATACTAAATCTTTTTCTATGTCAAAGACACTTTTTGTGTTTTCCACCAAAGCTAGCCATCTGTGCAACAAACTATTGCACAGGTACTGTGTGGAGCACTTTACATCAATCTTCTCATTTAATGCACATGATAATCCTATGAAGGAGGTACTTTATTTTTATTTTTTTTAATTGATTTATTTTGATTCATTGTACACAAATGCAGTATAGCTGTTGTTTCTCTGGTTGTACACAAAGTAGGTCTAATTCCTAGGTCCATTTTGAGTTGAGTTTTGTACAGGGTGAGAGATATGGGTTTAGTTTCATTTTGCTGCATATGGATTTCCAGTTTTGCCAGCACAATTTGTTGAAGAGGCTATCTTTTCTCCATTGTATGTTTTTGGCTCCTTTGTCAAGTATGAGATGCCTGTATTTATGTGGGTTTGTCTCTGTGTCCTCTATTCTGTACCATTGATCTGCTGGTCTATTTTGATGCCAATACCATGCTGTTTTTGTTACTATTGCTCTGTAATATAGTTGAAGGTCCGGTATTGTGATATCCCCTGCTTCGATCTTCTAAGAATTGCTTTAGCTATTCTGGGTCTCTTATTCCTCCAAATGAATGTCTGATTGCTTGCTCTATTTCTATGAGGTCCGTCATTGGAATTTTAATTGGAATTGCATTGAATTTGTATAGTGCTTTTGGTAGTGTGGCCATTTTGACAATATTAATTCTGCCTATCCAAGAACATGGAAGATCTTTCCATCTTCTCAGACTTTCTTTAAATTCTTTCTTTAGGGTTCTGTAGTTCTCATTGTAGACGTCTTTTACCTCTTTTGTTAGATTGATTCCCAAGTACTGTATTTTTTTTGAGGCTATTGTGAATGGTATAGTTGTCCTAATTTCTCTCTCAAAGGATGCATCACTTACAAATAAAAATGCATTCGATTTATGAGCATTAATTTTATATCCTTCTACTTTACTGAATTTATTTATGAGTTCCAGAAGTTTTCTGGTGGAATTCTTAGGGTCTTCTAAATAGAGAATCATGTCATCAGCAAATAGGGCTAGTTTGAGCTCTTCTTTTCCTATTCATATCCCTCTAATTTATTTGCTCTGTCTAATTGCTCTGGCTAGAGTTTCAAGGACAATGTTGAATAGTAGTGGTGAAAGAGGGCATCCTTGCCTTGTTCCAGTTCTCAGGGGGAATGCTTTCAATTTTTCTCCATTTAAAATGATGTTAGCTGTGGGCTTAGCATAGATAGCCTTTACAATGTTAAGGAACGTTCCTACTATCCCTATTGTTAATAGCATGAAAACTAGCATCCCTAGTTTTGAGCATGAAAGGGTGCTGTATTTCATCAAATGCTTTCTCTGCATCTCTTGAAATAATCATGTGGTTCTTGACTTTAAGTCTGTTGATGTGGTGAATTACATTTATTGATTTCCGGATGTTGAACCAAACTTGCATCCCCGGGATGAAACCCACTTGATCATGGTTCACTATCTTTTTAATATACTTTTGTATGCAATTTGCTAAAATTTTGTTAGGAATTTTTGCATCTATGTTCATTAGGGATATTAGTCTGAAATTTTCTTTCCTCGATGTGTCCTTCTCTGGTTTTGGTGTCAGGGTGATAATAGCTTCATAGAATGAGTTTGGAAGGGTTCCCTCCTCCTTTATTTCATGAAATACTTTGAGGAGTATTGGAATGAGCTCTTCTTTGAAGGTCTTGTAGAACTCAACTGTGAATCCATCTGGTCCTGGACTTTTCTTTGTCGGTAGGCTTTTGATGAATTCTTCTATTCCACTGCTTGAAATTGATCTATTTAAGTTGTCTATGTCCTCCAGATTCAGTTTGGGTGGCTCATATGCCTCTAGGAACTTGTTGATGTCTTCCAGGTTTTCTATTTTGTTGGAGTATAAATTTTCAAAATAGCATCTAATTATGTTTTGTATTTCATTAGAGTCTGTTGTGATATTTCCTTTTTCATCATGAATTTTACTAATTTGATTTTTCTCTCTCCTTCTCTTCGTTAGTATTGCTAAGGGTTTATCAATTTTATTTTTTCAAAGAACCAACTTTTTGTTTTGTCAATTTTTTGAATTGTTTCTTTTGTTTCAATTTCATTGATTTCAGCTCTGATTTTAATTATTTCCTGTCTTCTACTACTTTGGTGATGTACTGTTCTTCTTTTTCTAGGGCTTTAAGTTGTAATGTGAGGTCATTTATTTGTTTACTTTTCATTCTTTTATTGAATGTGCTCCATGCAATGAATTTTCCTCTTAGCACTGCTTTCATAGTATCCCAGAGATTTTAATATGTTGTATCATTGTTCTCCTTGATCTCTAAGAATTTTTTTATTTCCCCCCTGATGTCTTCTGTTATCCATGCATCATTCAACAGCATATTATTTAATCTCCAGGTGTTGGTGTAGTTTCTGTTTTTTATTTTATCATTGATTTCTAATTTCATTCCATTATGGTCTGATAGAATACAAGGTAGTATCTCTATCTTTTTGTATTTGCTAAGAGTACCTTTGTGGTATAACATATGGTCTATTTTAGAAAAGGATCCATGTGCTGCTGAGAAGTAAGTGTATTCACTTCTTGATGGATGAAATATTCTATATGTGTCTGTTAAGTCTAAAATAGTGATTGTGTTATTGAGTTCTATAGTTTCTTTGTTCAGTGTTTGCTTGGAAGATCTGTCCAATGGTGAGAGGGGGTGTGTTAAAGTCACCCAGTGTTATTGTGTTGTGGTCTATTTGGTTCCTGGAGTTGAGAAGGATTTGATTGACAAACATGAATGTGCCGTTGTTTGGGGCATAAATATTTATGATTGTTATGTCTTGCTGATTAATGCTTCCCTTAAGGAGAATGAAATGTCCTTCACTATCCTAACTAATTTTGGCTTGAAGTCCACTTTACCTGATATGAGGATGGAAACCCCTGCTTTTTTACTGAGTCCGTGTGCATGGTATGTTTTTCCCCATCCTTTTACCTTTAGTCTGTGGGTATCTTTTTCTATGAGATGTGTCTCTTGGAGGCAGCATATTGTTGGGTCTTTCTTTTTAATGCAATCTGCCAGTCTATGTCTTTTGATTGATGAGTTCAGACCATTAACATTCAGGGTTATTATTGAGATATGATTTGTTTTCCCAATCATTATGGCTTATTTTTGGTTTTTAACTTGACTTGATTTCTCCTTTATTTGGCTATTCCTTTAGGGTAGTTCCTCCCTATGCTGGTGTACATTGTTGATCTTCATTTCTTCCTTGTGGAATATTTTGCTGAAAATGTTCTGTAGTGCTGGCTTTCTATTTGTAAATTCTTTTAGCTTTTGCTTATCATGGAAGGATTTTATTTCCTCTTCAAATCTGAAAGTGAGTTTTGCTGGGTATAAGATTCATGGTTGGCATCCATTTTCTTTCAGAGCTTGAAATATGTTGTTCCAGGCCCTTCTTGCTTTTAGGGTCTGTGTTGAGAAATCTGCTGATATCCATATTGGTTTCCCCCTGAATGTAATCTGATTTTTTTCTCTCGCAGTCTTTAAAATTGTATCTTTATTTTGTATATTAGGTACTTTCATTATAATATGCCTTGGTGTTGACCTGTTGTGATTTTGTACATTTTGTGTCCTATAAGCCTCTTGTATTTGATTTTCCATTTCATTCTTCAGATGTGGGAAATTTTCTGACATTATTTCATTGATAGATTATTCATTCCTTTGGTTTGTATCTCTGTGCCTTCCTCAATCCCAATAATTCTTAAATTTGGTCTTTTCATGACATCCCATAATTCTTGTAGGCTTTGTTCATGAATTCTTACCATCTTCTCTGTTTGGTCAACTTTGTTTTCAAGATTAAATATTTTGTCTTCAATGTCTGACGTTCTATCCTCCAGGTGATCTAGCCTGCTGCTTATGCTGTCTATTGAGTTTTTAATTTGGTTTATTGTTTCCTTCATTTCAAGGATTTTTTGTTTGGTTTGTTTTCAACATCTCTATCTCTTTATTGAAATGATCTTCTGCTTTCTGCATCTGTTCTTAAATTGTTGATTGGTACGATCATTCATTTCCTGCATTTTCTCTGTCATCTCATCATTTGCTTCTCTGATTATTTTACTTATGTACGTTCTGAACTCCCTTTTTGACATTTCTTCTACCACGTTATCACTGGATTCTGTTGATGAAGTTTCTAGATTTGTTTGAGACACTTTCTTCCCCTATCTTCTCATGTTGTTCATGTATCTTCCCTTCTATCCGTAGAATCTGAGGAATAGCAGCTTCGTCCCTTAAAACAAGTGGCGTCCCTGCAGGTTTCCAATTCTCACCTCCTAGTCTAAAGTAACACTTGACCTCGGGCCAGAGCCAGGCTGGATTAAGACTTGGCCTCTGGCCTTGGCCTCCCAGCGTGGGAGCCTCAAGTGTGTGCTCTGTGCTCGCTTCCCCAACGCTGAAGGCTCCCACTTCTACACTGTGCCTGCTGCCCCCTCATAGGAAAATAGGTCTCACAGGAGCACTCTGGGCCTATGTCCAGGGTGGGGAACTCTCACACATCTGCACTGGGCTGAGCCTGATGTCTGTCTCTGTGTTGGCCTCCCTGGACCTGGAATTCTCGCAGGACTTGGCTGAGCTGAATGCAAGCCTCTGGGCTGGGTCCCCAGGAGAGGACGACCCGAGTGGCCTCTCCTCAGTGCCCACGTCCCCCACTGAAGACTCTTGCCTCCAGGCTGTGCCGGCGGCCCCGTGGAGGACCCACGGGAGCACTCTGGGCCACATCCCCAGTGGGGAACTCTCCAAGGAGGTACTTTAATTATCTCCATTTACACACGGGAAGGTGGAACTTCAAGATGGTTAAGGTTTACCCAATATCACATCCTTAGTAGTAGTGACACTGTAATTTGCATCCTAACAACCTAGACCCAGAACCAACATTGTTGGCTCCTTTCATTTAGGGTTGAGGCATGACAGTGGCAAGAAGTTGTCTTCCTCTGCTTCTACATTAACTACAGTAGTGTCAACATTTTCAACTGACTAGGAAGAACCCTGGGAGGAAAGTGGTTTTATAACCTGCGTTCTCTAAGCCTGTGTATGTGTGTGTGTGCTTAATGTGATTTCCAAGTCTACTATATCAGATTAATTCTTTAGTACTACCTCATATGTCAGTATATACAGCTGCTAATAAAATGTGAGAAAGTATTTGAAATTGAAGGGCTATACAATGTCATTTTTAATCTTTATTTTTCATTTAAATAGAATAAATTTCAGATATATTTCAGCTTTATAATTAAAGACTTTAAAGGGTCAGTACCAAGAAGCACTGTTTCCAAAATTAGGATTTTCCAGAGTCAGCATCATATTAGTAACATAATTTCTTATTATTCCTTTGGGAATAATAAGAATGATGGTATCACAATAGTATACTTCCTTTTCTTCTCTCAAGGCCTTTATAATAATATTGCATATATTTCTCACATATACACATTATATAGGGGTTCACACGTTTTAAACACACAATATAGTGTTTAAACAATTTTCTACAAAGAGCTTCAAATACAAAACTAAATAAATGCTCAATAAATGTTAATGTTTTTTAATTTCTTCTTATGTTGGCACTTAATTTTTAGAGTGTATATTACATGTTTTGCCTTTTGTAGCATTTTTTTAAAACACAACAAAAAAATACACAAAAAAAGAGTAAAATCCTGCTACTATTTTAATAAAAAGTAACTTAATGTCTGTTAAGGCAGGTTTAAAATATTCTCAACACACAAAATGTGAGAATGTATTACAACAAAGTCTACAATTTCATCTTTTTTGGGGGGGGGGGGGTACTGGGGATTGAACCCAAGGACACTCTACCACTAGGCTACCTGCCCAACCCTTTTTATTTTTTTATTTTGAGACAAGATCTTGCTAAATTGCCAGTCTAGCCTTGAACTTGTGATCCTCCTGCCTCAGGCTCTGGAGTCACTGGGATTATAGGGTGCCCCACAGATCCCAGCCATCATGTTCTTTTAAATTTCATCTCTGGTTCTTTCCTTACCATTGATTTGGCACCTGAGGGATTCCTTCAAAGTAATTCATACTTTACAAGGAAGTATACACTTTTACATAGCCCCCAAACCTACTTCAGTGTGAGAAGTTATTCTCTCCTTTTCTCACAGACTTAGGAGCGCTTGGAGGAAAAGTTATTGAAAATGGCCATTTAGTATACCAGTATCATAAATCAATACTAATGCTGTTCCCTTTACTCTCAGATATTTCCTTGATGACAGTGATCATCATATTAGACCTGAATATCATCATATTAGATCTGAAACAGTTGCACATTGATTCATAGAAGGTATCTGATGAAAATACGATTTTTTTAAACTAAAGGGACCTAAAATTACACCTAAATATAATATGTGGTTGGATTTGCACATTAAATTTTATGGGGACATAGTGTCTTACAGCAATTGATTTAGAAGTAAGAATCTGTCAGGTGTGGTGGCACACACCTGTAATCCCAGTGGCTTGGGAGGCTGAGGCAAGAGGATCACAAGTTCAAAACCAGCCTTAGCAACAGTGAGGCGCTAAACAACTCAGTGAGAACCTGTCTCTAAATAAAATACAAAATAGGGGTTGTAGCTCAGTGGGTAAGGGTCCCTGAGTTCAATCGCCAGTACCTCCCCAAATATGTAAATAAATAAAATAAAAGAATCTGCCATGCTGATCTGACAGTGTCCAAGAAAAGGTTGTACAATGTTATTCCTAACGAAAGTAGCACTAGTTCTAAGTAATTTTAAGGCAGGGAACATATGGTATTGTTCTTCATATTACCTCCTAGCACCCCAGCACAATGTTGCATGTGGAACAGGAGCTTATTATTTGTTTGTTATATATTTGTTAAATACATAAATCAGCAGAAGATAGATGCTGCCATTGTCTGGTGTTTCTTTTTATTTGCTTACTGATTGACTTTATTTGGAATCACACTTTCACGACATTAAACTTTAAAACATCAAATGTTTCATTATGTTTCTGTGAGATGTGAATCCCAACTCTGTGTTTTGTCTTTTGGCATATACAGGTCAGGTCTCTGTAAATGGCTGCCACTCACCTTACGTCAGAACAAAACGGTTTTAGCAAAGTTAGTATTTTGATGGGGTTTAACTATTTCAGTGATTCCTGTTTATTTAATTTTTAAGAATTTAGGCATGCGAAATACTCAAATTAGAGTGTCAGTTACACAGTTACAAATAGGTGCTCAATAAATTCTGTGCTTGAAGACAGTACTAAAACTGAGGTTTACTTTATTGAATATGGCACATCTCACTATCTTCCCCTTGAGCTTATTTTTCCCCACTAGTTTCCTTTTCCTATTTTTTATAACTTCCTTACTCTTTTAGAGCCCTCTTAATTTTTCTGTTTTTGTTTTTATTGGTGAATTATAATTATACATAATGGAGGATTCATTGTTATATCTACATGCACACAATATAACAATATAATTTGGCCAATATCATTCTCTAGTATTTCTCCTTTTTCTACCCCCGGCCCCCTGGTTTCTTCCATCTACTCTACTATTCTCCCTTAGATTTTCATTAAATTTCTCTCAACATCTTTCTTTTCTTTTTCTTCTCTAGCTTCCACATATGAGAGAAAACATATGACCCTTCACTTTCTGAGTTTGTTGGAGCTCTCTTAATTTTAATTTTCTTTTAAAAACAGTGAATTATCAGTTGCATTTTCATATTCATGAATAGAACATGGCATTTTTTTCATCTTCTTTCCTGTAGCAGTTGCTGTGGAAATGGAGAACTTAACGTTTGTACAGGGCTGGCTTGGTTGGTCTCACAGGTGGTGCTGTGAGCAACTCTGGGGGTGTTGGTCATACCTACTGCAGTGTAAATGAAGGGCACCCCTGTCATAATTTGGATTTTCCCAGAAACAGATCCTAAGACAAGGATTTGAGATTAAGAGTTTGAGAAATGGAAGAAGATATAGGGTAGGAAGTGACACCAGGAAGAGAAGGTAGTTGATAAAGGACACATAAAGTCAGCTACTCCATTAAGGGTCTGGAGCTCAGTATTGTGGGGAAAGTAGGAAATAGTTCAAAATACCTGGTTCAGAGATGATCCTAATCACAAGATGAGAAAGCCATAGTATTTTTATACTAACTCCTGAGATGAATCATTGAGCAAGAGCTGTTAGAGTGGGAAGGGTTGCTGATTTCTAGACACATTTAGGCATGGATCTGTTGGAAGTATGGACCAGGGTTTTCCATGGTTCAGGGACAGGATGAGGAGTGGAAGGAAGAAGGCTTCAGGGGCAGAGATTCAAACTCTGAGCAAGAGTGAAAATTAGGGCACAGCGAAAGGCTGGGCACTGCAGAATTTGCTGCGTAGCAATAATTGTGTAGGTACAACCTTTACAGAAGCCCATGTTGCTGTGTGTGTCCTAATATGACACTTTGATTCCATATCATTGGTCTAGTTTTTTCTTTTCTCTTTCTTTTTGGTGGTGCTTTACTACTTGCTAAGTCACCAATCCTTTTTATTTATTTATTATTTTTATTTTGAGACAGGTTCTCATTAAATTACTGAGGCTGGCCTTTAACTTGAGATCATTCTGACTCAGCCTCCTGAGTAGCTGGGATTATGGGCATGCACCACCATGCTGGGCTTTGAATTAATTTTTGCATATGGTTTAGGGTAAGGGTCCAACTTTTTTTTTTTGTACCTTCTAGTAAAGTTATTAAATATGGTTCGTTTTTATGTTGGACAAGTAACCTTCGGTATCCAAGCATGGCTTGACAAATGTTGCATTATACAATACTATCTATGTGAACTAAATGTATCAAAAGGTATTATCCTAAGTTTTGACATTTGCTACATTTTTAAGTTTTCTATTGACCTCCTTTTTTCCTCTAAGTATCTTAAATATGTTTTCTGAATTAAGTTCTGTTTAATTCTGAGTTATAGCCATGGTTTCCTTATATTACTTTTCTTCAGTACTTCCCCTTCTACCCCCAAATATTTATTAAAAATGAAATACATGTTCATAATTTTAAAAAATCAAGTTGAATAGAAGAGTAGAACCATTGCACTCACCATAATTCTCCATGACTACCACCCCTTACCAGGAGCCATGCTTAATATTTTGGCTCCCACGTAGAACATTTATCACCCTGGACAGGGTACTTTACCTGTCTGGGCCTCAATTCTCCCTGCTGTGAAACAGGAGTAAATTTCACAGGCATGTTTTGAGAATTTGTGGACATAATTCAGGTATCTTAGCATAGAGAATAGCACTTGGTAATGGTTTTATAAATGTTACCTATTATTATGTCTCTTTCCAGGATATGTAAGCACATTTGTCACCTTTCATTTTTACACAGATAAAACCACACTATTCAAGTAGTTCTTATGCTTATTCATATATACATTTACCTTGTTCTTTTTAACAATTGCATAGTATTCTGAATTTCTATTAAAGAACCATTTCATAGTTCATTATGTTCCAATGATTGTCAGTACCTAAATGAATTGGAAAATGGTGTTTCTTTGCATTGCTTTAGTCTACTGCAGATTTTTTTTCTGCTGCTTAGAACTTAGCATTTATTTGGAATTTATTCACTTTTGCTATAAGCATCTATATGCCTTTGAACTCAGAAGGTTATTACTTATAAATACCTGAGTTATAAGGTATGTAGACAAATAACCTATTAAAAGAGCCAGAGCTAGTTTTGTTTGCAAGTAAGAGAAATCCAAAAGAATGGTGATTAAACAAGATGGAGTATTCCTTTCATATCAAAATCTATAGATCCTATGTAAATGGTACCCCTTAGAGCTGTGCAGGGCAGAGTTTCTGAGATTGAAAGAGAAGGTTTCAGCTTCAGCTATCATGTCTGCATTCCAGCCAGCAGGAAAGAGGAACAAACAAAGAGGGACTAAGGGATAGACCAGCTACTGCATTTCATATATGTATGGTAAAATATGCTTAACAAAATGTGCTATTTTAGCCATTTTTAAGAGTACAGTTAGTTCTGTGGCATGAGTACATTTCTGTTGCATGCAACCATCACCAGTATCCACATTCAGAACTTTTTTCATCCTGCCAAACAGAAACTCCATACCCATTAAATAAAAACCTCCCCCATTCTCCCTTCTCCCCAGTTCCTGGCAGCCACCATTCTTCTTTCTGTCCCTGCATTTGACTCCTCTCCAAACCTCATGTGAGTGGAATCAAACAGTTATTTATCCTTTTGTGATTGGCTTATTCCATTAGCACAATATCATCAGGTTCATGTATGTTGTAGCATATCTTGGAATTTCCTTCCTTTCTAAGGCTAGATAATATCTCATTGTGTGTATATGCCGCATTATGTTTTTCCATTCATTTGTTGGTGGACTGTTGGGTTGCTTCCATTTTTTTGACAATTGTCAACAATGCTGTTATGAACAGGGATGTATGAATATCTGTTTGAGTCCCTGCTTTCAATTCTCTTAGATCTATATGCAGAGGTGGAATTGGTAGATCATATGGCAATTCTATTTTAATTGTTTAAGGAATAGAAATTCTGTCTTTCCTAGAAGCCATTTGATATTCCTACATGCAGTACACAAGTGTTCCAATATCTCCATATCTTCACCAACACTTGTTATTTTGTTTTGTTTTGTTTTGAAGTCATCTTTTGAGTGTGAAGTGATATCTCATTGTAGTTTTGATTTACATTTCCCTAATGATTAGTGATATTGAGCATTTTTTTGTGCACCTATTTGTAATTTGTATAACTTCTTTGGAAAAATGTCTATGCAATTTCTTTTGTTTTCATGGTTTAATTGGATTTTATTTTCTGTTGAGTTATAGGAGTTCATTATATGTTCTATGTATTAATTCCTTATCAAAAAATATTGAGGTGATAATGATATGATTTGCAATATTTTTTCCTACTCCATTGGTTGCCTTTTCATTCTGTTGATAATACCTCCTTTAGAAATCTAGAAGTTCTTTATTTTGATATAATCCAATTTATCTATTTCTTTCTTGCATTGCCTATGCTTTTCAGTGTCATGTACAAGCAATCATTTGTAAATTCATTGTCATGAAGTTTTCCCTTAATATTTGCTTCTAAGAATTTTATAGTTCTAGCTATCATATTTAAGGTATTTGATCCATTTGGATTTCTGTGTGTGTGTGTGTGTGTGTGTGTGCGTGTGTGTGTAGTACTGGGGGATTTAACCAGGGGTGCTCTACCACTGAGCTACATCCCCAGCCTTTTTATTTTTTATTTTGAGACAGGACCTCACTAGTTTGCTGAGGCTGGCCTCGTACTTGTGATCCTCCTGCCTCAACAATAATGTCTGTTCAGATCTCTGAATTTGGGGGGCAGGATGGTTGCATTCTATGCAGGTGATATATTCTTGAGTAATCATATAATATTCCAATAGAAATAAATGTAGATATAAATGTGAAACAATTAATATAAAACAAATGATGATGGGGTCTGGAATAGTTTCTCATATCCTATAAACTTGTCCAGATACTCAAGAATTTTTAAAAGTTAAAGATGTATTTGCCGCACCTAAGTATCTCAGCATCATTCCTAATATGTTGCAGTGTGACCTCTTCTAAATAAATGATACTACGTATTGTAGAGTTTGGCCCCTTTCCGAGCCAGTTATCACATTTAACTAGAAAAAGTTACCAGCATCGGAGTTGAGCTTCAAAGCACCAGTTCAGCATATGATAACATTTGCTTGAAGTATTAAAAACAATTTTACATTAAAATAATGGTGAAAATTAAGTAGCGAAGTGGTCATCAGACTTTTTCTATTCCAAACTTTGTGAGATTTTCATGCTACATGAAATTAGGTAGACATTTCTCTTGAGAAATTCACGAAAAAGCATGAAAAACATGTAGAATTTACTTGTCTACCAGTTCTTAAATCATGCATTTTGTAATAATAGCACAATTTTAAATTTAATGATTTTTTAAGATTAGTATCAGAAATGAAACTTTATTGATAATTCTGTTGTGGTATTCCAAATTGGATAAATGGTGCAACTGAGAAACAGACATAAAATAGTCACTAAATTTAGAAGTACTATTTTTTTTTTTAAGAAAGCCTATTTGGCTTAAAATACTAGGGTTAAAATGGGAGTGAGTGGGGAATATAAGTGAAACATAATTGGCCATAGATTGGAAAATATTGAAGTGATGAAGGCATGCAAGTTTATTATATCATTATCTTTACTTGTATGTATGTTTGAAAAATGTTCAAAATAAATAAAGCCTATTCTCTTCACATAAAGTTATGCCTAATTAGACTTTTCTATCAGAAAAATGGAAAAAAGTTCTTAAGAGCAATGTAGCATATGTACCTTTGTTAGGAGAAATCTTTTGAAAGAGAGATCATTTATGAAATTAACCGCTCTGAAAGAAATGAAATGTTTTCTTGCTAACTCTGAAATTGAACACTCAATGACTTAAGAGAAGTTTCTTGTGGAAGGTGGTGGACCCTATGACAGTGTGTTGGACGAGGAACAAACTCTAACTCTGGGGCACAGCCTCAGGTGGAGGCTTCCAATGAGCAGCAACCAGGGAAAGGAGCCATACTTAATTCCTAGGATTCGCCCTCGTAGCTTTCCTTCTAGACTCAGAGAATTGATTGTTCTTCTATTCAAAGTTAATTCCCACATCTGGGCTGTTGATCACACCTATTCCATCTCCTCTGACTTTTCAATGTATCAATTGTTCCCTCTCATATATTCCGTCCTTCTGTCCATTAGCCCTTTCTCCACAGCGTGTGTTTAGATCTCCCATAACTTCCCATCTCTCTCTACCTAAGAGGCTCCAGCCTCCTTTCTCCTTCCTTTCTTAAACAATTTCTTCAAAATAATATTATTTTCTTCCATTCTCCAATATTTCCCCCTCCATCTTGTAGTAATTAGACTTCTGCAACCACTATATTCTTGAAACTGCAGTGGTTAAAACAAAACAAAACAAAACCAAAAAAAAAAAAAACCCCCCACTAATTTTCTAATTAACAAATCCAAAGGCCAGTTTGATGTCTTTGCCTTGGTTGATCTGATTGGTTTTTAAAAATAATTACAAAAATAAATAAATAAATAATTACAAACCAGACACTTTGCCTTATAAATAGTAGCTCCCATAATCCTATAGCAACCACATGAGGTAGGCACTATTATTCTCTCCATTTTGTAGATAAAGAAACAGAGGCAGAGAGAGAGGTGGAATCCGTTGCAGGATCAGTCATCTATTTTCTTTATCCCTTTAATGTTTCATTCACTTGGTTGATTGATTTCTGAGATGATGGTTGTGGTTGGTAGAATACTGACCACCACCTTCTGCCAAAGATTTTCATGTCCTAATTCCCAGAACCTGTGAATAGTTAAATTGCACAGCAAAAGGGAATTGCAGCTCCTAATCAGCTGATGAGGAGAGTGTCCTGGATTATCCAGGTGAGCTGAATGTAACTACAAGTATCTTTAGAAGTGGAAGACAGAGGCAGAAGAGTCAGAGAAGGCAACGAGAAGACAGAAAGAAGGTCCGAGTGTTGTGATGTGAGCCAGACTCATCCCATTGTTGCCAGGTTTCACAAATGAAGACAAGGCCACAGGTTGAGGAACATAGGCGTCTCTAGATGCTGGGAAAATCAAGGAAATCAGTTCTCCCCTGTGCTCTCCAGAAAGGAATGTGTCCTGCTATCACCTGGACTTTAGACAAGTAAGATACATTTTGGACTTCTATACCTTCAGAATAAGTCAATAGATATGTGTTATTTTAAGCTAACAAAGGTTTTGGTAATTTTTAGAATAGCAATAGGAAACAAGACATAATCCTAACTTGACAGCCCTCCTCTGACCCTGGAATGGTTGGTCTACCCCCTGAGCTCTGTCCATAGCACTCATTCCCATCATACACATGTCTTCTGGCAATATTATCCTTTCTTAGGGTCATAATCACTATCCATACTCTGACTCCCATATTTCTAATTCTAACCCATACAAAATTCTGAACTTGGGACGTGTGCTATACCCAGTAGCCTCTTAAGACAGTCAACCTTGATATCTAACAGGCAACTCAAACTTTGTAAACTCTACTCCTGGATACACTACCTGTATTTTCAGCTTGGAACATACACAAAATCCAAGCCAGAAACTCAAAAATCATTGCTTAAACTTTCCTCTCATTCATCCACTAAAACCCAACAAGAAATTACATCCTGTTGATTTTTCACCTCTTTGATATCTCTCCAAACCACTTCCTTCTCTAACTCAATCACCGTTTCTCTATTGCATTACTTGTCTCGTTCTCTTTACTTCTCTGAACTTAAACAACAGCTTTAACAACTTAACTTTTTTGTCCAAACTGGGCCCCAATGCTCACTTGTCCCCAAATCTCTCCCATGTAGTCACCAGAGGTACTTTTTGAAACACAAACCTAATCATGTAACTTCACTGCTTAAAATTCTTCAGTGTTTACTCATTCCCTTGAATGCACAGGGAAAAAAAAAAAATCAGTCTGGCCTGGGCCCAATTCTCCAGCAAAGCTTTCTGACAAGCTATGCTGTTTAATGCCTTGTGCTTTTGTAATTCCATTCTTGCTGCCTGGAATACTGTCCTCACCTTTTCTACCTGCATTATCTTAAGCTTTACCTCACCTATGAATCCTTTCTTGTTCTTCCCAAGTAGAATTAAACTCATTCTCCTTTGTTCTTCTGTACATTTCCATCAGAGTATCTCTTACCTTTCCCATTAAACTTTGAGCTATGAGTGAGAAGCAGATTTTATTTGCTTCTCCATTCCTAACATTTAGTATATAGCCTTGCATGTATGAAGCATATATTGTTGAAAACAAAAAAGATGTCTTGAGACTAAAGTCAGTGGGAAGCAGAGAGAGGAGAGCCTCCTAGAGAACTCAGATTACCAGAGGTTGTAATAAAATATTGTTGAGGCAGATAATGCTATGAACTTGACTTTCATAACCCTTTGTGATCCGGTCACTAATTTGGAAAAATGAACCAGTACTCTCTACTTAGTTCAGTGTCTAGTATACAGTACATGGTTAAGAAATTGTGCTACCCAGCAGCTCGGGAGGCTGAGAAAGGAGGATCTCAAGTTCAAAGCCAGTCTGGGCAACAGCAAGGTGCTGAGCAACTCAGGGAGACTCTGTCTCTAAACAAAATACAAAATAGGGCTGGGGATGTGGCTTAGTGGTTGAGTGCCCCTGAGTTCAATTCCTGGTATCCCCCCCAAAAAGAAATATATGCTAAACAAATGATTGGATATGTACAAGGAGACAAATAAGAAGGGGAGTCCATGGCACATCAAGGAAGGGTTGAGTAAGTAGGAAGAGTGGAATTTATATCCTCTTACCAGAAGTAATGTTAAGAGCACAGACATGGAGGTAGGCATGTAGCACATTAGAGAAACAAGGAAGAAAGCAGTGAATGGTATAAAGGGGGCACGTAGGTAATGAAGCACATGAAGTGAAGATAGGGAGATGTGTAAATAGACAAACCCGGCAGGTGGAAAGGCTCATAGATGCCTTAATGGTTCAGGTGTGAGCTGACAACAGTCTTGCTGGAAGGTATGGATTAGAATGGAAAAGAGCTGTGTGAAAGATGAAGGAAGAATCCTCTAGAGAAGTTAGTAACTGCATAAAGAAAGAAAAGGAGTGAAGAATGATTGCAAGATCTTAAACCTTAGAGAAATAAATGAAGCAAGCCCAGAAAAGAGAGCTTTGCATAAAATGGAAGAATTTAGCTTTCCCAACAGTTTTATAAGATTTAGATGGAGTTAGAAGGCATAGTGATCCTTTCAAAAACCAGGTTAAGAGAAACAATTTTTTTCTATAAACTCTGTAATAGTTGCTCAGTGTACCATGAAGATTATCATACTTTTAAAAATAATCTTTAAATATTGCATATATAATATTTCCTTGTTTCAAAAATATTAAAAAAGCCCAGAATTGTATACTATAGGATCTTCCCATTCTAACCTCCTTAAATTCTACCAATCTTAGTCTTCTAAAGGAATCACTCTTAACAGTGTGTATTTATTTTCAAAACATTTTTGGTGCATAACTCCATTCACATATTTTGTACTACAAACATTACCTATACATATTATATACACAACATGATCATAATGGCTACATAGCATTTCATATTCTGAGATGATCATAACTAATAGTCAATTGCTGAACATCTAGGTTGTTTTCACTTTTGTGCTTAAAAAAATCATCCTCTTAATTCTGATTGCATTGGGAAAATTCATGCTTTGTTGTTAAATGTGTTTGTTTAGATAAGTATTTTTTTGTCATGGTAGAGTAGGCTTTTTTACCCCTAGTTTACTGGATTAACCCTTCTTGGTAAATTTGTCTTTTAATAATAACTATTAAATTTCATTTGTTCAAATTTTATTTAGGATTTTAAATCTGTACTCATTTGTTGATATTTTTAACTTGACCAGAAACTGACTTTTAGATGCTTAAAGGATGTGTCATTGCAAATATCAGAGGCTTGAAAATAGACACACTCCCAGCAGCCTAGGAATCTGGGATGTCTTCCACATAGCTCTCATTATAAGCAACTGCTTTAGTCCTTCTTAAAAATAGGAAAGAGAATTTCTAGTCTCTCCTGTGCTGAGCGGTCCTACCTCTTGCCTGGCTTCTTATTTGGAGCACAGGGCTGGAGAGAGTCTGATCAGCACATCAATACCTCCTCCATCCAATTCCAAAGAGCCTAGACTCATTCAGAGCAGGTGCTTCTTGTCTCTTAGCGTTCTCTAAGGTTGGCAGACTGGCAGCCCGTTTTCTCAACCACCTTTGAAGACAAACAGAAAATAAATTAAAATTCATTTGGATATTTCGAATTCTGGATAACTTTTATGTAAACAACTTAAGCTGATTCTTATTAGCAGTTCAGTTTTAAAAACCAAGTTAATGTAAAGATGCATTCATTTTTATAAATTATTTTGTGAGTTAAATATGGTGTTTTGGGAACTGAGGGCATAGCTCAGTGGCAGAATTTTTGCCTAGCATTGCTAAAAGTCCTAGGTTCAATCACCAGCCTTGCTTCTCCAAAGTGGTTTTGTTTTTTAAGAATAATTTTTCTTCCCTCCCCTCAAGACTGGTAGAGCCTGAGGGGGGTTACTTTGGGAAACTACTAAAAAGGCCCTTTTTGCAGATTAGATGAAAGATTTCTTAAAGGAGATGTGGTTGTGTTAAATTTAGTTCATGACTATTGTTTTAAAGCATTCTGACATGTATTTTCCCTGTTGGGATCCAGGAAAGTGGTATTTTTAATTTTTCCATCCCTTGGTGTAATTTCCATCCCTTGATGAATTGATGACTAATTCACCAGTCAAATTCAGTTTATGGTAAGGATTAAATAATCAATATATGTAAAATGCTTGGACTATTGCCTGGTACCTAGTAAGCCCCCAATAAATGTTAGTTGTTTATTATTTATACAGCATTAATTATTATGTTGGTAGGCAGCTTCTAACATGACTCCCAATGATTCCATACTTCCTGGTATTCATGCCCTGTGAAATCTCCAGTTGTGTATGAACTGGACATACTGACTTAATTCTAATTAATAGAGTGTGGCAAAAAGTGATGGGATGTCACTTCTGTTGTTATGATACAATGGACAGTGACTTCTGTTTTTGCTGAACGCTCTATTTCCCAACTTGCATGCTTTGCAAACTGCCATATAGAGGGAACCATCTGATATAGAGTTAAGGGTGGTTTCTGTCAAATATATTGAAAGGAACTACATCCACAATAATATAATGAGTGATCCTGGAGGTGAATACTTCCTCAGTCAATCCTGGAAATGACTATGACCCCAAAGGACACAGACTGCACCATGTCAAAGTCCCTGGCTCAGCTAAATTATGCCCAAATTCTAACCTACAGAAACTGATATTCTTAAGCAACTAAGTTTTGGGGTAATTTGTTAAGAAACAATAAATAATAATGATGGAAATTACATTATTATTGGAGTATAACTTAGAGGTAAGTCTATAGACTCTGGAGCCAGTGGGTCTGAGTTTGAGTCCCAGTCATTTGTTAGCTATTTGACATTATGTAAATTATATGTGCTCCTTGACTTACAAGGGAATTACATCCCAATAAACCTATTGTAAGTTGAAAATATAAGTTAAAAAATGCTCTCAATATGCCTAACCTACAGAACATAATAGCTGAGCAACACAGTACTGTAGAGTACATGTTGTCTACCCTCAAGATCACATGGCCAAATGGGAGTTGTGGTTCTCTTCCACTGCCCAACATCATGGGGGGTATCATACAGAATTTCACTAGACCAGGAAAAAATTCAAACTCAAAATTTGAAGTATGATTTTTACTACATGTAGCTTTCACACTATCATAAACTTGAAAAAAAATCACGTCGAGATGTAAGTCAGGGACTATCTGTATTTTCCTTATCTGTAAGATGAAGATAATAATGGTGAAGAGTGAATCAATACGTGTAAAAGCCTTGCACATGGTAAGCACAATATCTGTTGGATGCTGCTGCTATTTTATGAAGAGGGAACCAGTCCATAGACCTCATTACTCTAGTCGTCATATCTGGTTTCCTGTTAATCTTTTGCCAACCAAGAACGCTTTCTAGTTTTAGTTTAGAAATACATTTGGCCCTGTGTTAAAGTGAGAGACAAACAGAAGGAATAATGGTTTCTATATTATGAGGAGAAATTAAAAGTCCTTTCAAGTAAGTGTTCTCAAAGGGAAGCAATTGGTTTAGTTCTCTAAAAGAGAAGTGAAATTCCACACCACCTTGTCCTCTACACTCAGATACTGCATATTACTTGCTTGGAGTCCAATGGACAGTGGAGTTTTATGCACCCTTAGTTTATACTCAGTTTGTAAGTGGGAGGTTTGGTGTAGACCTACAATTAAATGCCGAATCAAACAGAAGCCAGAGAGGTCATTGAGTTCTAGTTTTCCAAGAAATCAGGGCAGCATCAAAGGATGAAGAAATAACTTTAGTGGAAAGAAATTTAATCTTGAACCAATTTAAAATCAATCAAAGGAAAGCTTGAAAACAATGAGGTCATTTGTTGAGGCAAGGATTGGGTGCCAAATGCCTCAAAAGAACAAAATTCATACATTAAATTTGTATAGGACTTCAGAGTTTACCAAATGTTTTCACACATAGTATTTTATTAGATAACTTGCAACAACTGGGTAAGTCAATGCTGTTGGGTTATCCTTGTTTTGAGACAAGGCAATGCAAGCTCAGAGGGGTTGAGTTACTTACTTGAGATTACCAACCACTAAGTGAAATGAGACTGAAAATTTCTTTCTGCTCTGTGTGATAGGACATTTGGTCTACCATAACTGTTCAGTTAGCTTTATCAGTTTTTGTGTCATTCAAAATATAATTACTTAGGATCTAACATTCCCAGATAGGCATGTACCCTACATGAGCAAGGCATGGCAGATACATTGTGAGCATGGATTTTGAATTCCAAGTTCCAAGCAGGTTTACTTTATTCCAGATAGCAAACCCTTCTTCTCTCAATATTGCTGTATGGCAGCTATTTTGTGACACTTTTCCAAACTCCCTGAAAGCTTTTGATAAAAATTGAGGAAGAAAATGTTAAGTTACATGCACATTCAAAATGATTATTCCCTATTAGAAACCATTCTGCACTACCTACCCATGACATTTTCACAATATTTTACAGTATGACTTTGAAACTGATTTCACTATAGGAAGACCACTTTGTATAAGGAGAAAAATGGTCATGGATTATACTTTCTACAAACTACAGCTGTCATACAATATTGTCATGTGAGAGTTTCATCTAACCTTAAACATATCCTTTAGAAGCAAATAGTATGTATTCAAGCATTATCTTTTTTTGACAAATATTATCAGCAATCTTTATAATGATCCATTAATGTTAAATGTGAACAATGTACAAAGGACCCAGAACCTTTCTCAGCATCATAGTTGTGTTATATGGATTAATTCAGTTGATTTGGGCTGAGGGGTTAGAAAGAAAACCAGGGAAGGTTGCGCAGGCCAATGTTCAAGTTGACCCTAAACAATGACAGCAAGTGTTGGGAATAGGGAAGTCCTGGATGCTGGAATATGGTTAGAAGAGGGACAGAGACAAACATAGACGCAAGGTGCAGAGACCAGAATCTACTTGGTGTGACTAGGGAGTGTATCTGGAGTCAAAGCCACTATAACTGTGCCTTGATGGTTTTCTAAGGAAAGAATTGTCTTAATGAAGATAATGTAACATTAAAGGACAGAGGAGGAAGAATTCATATTTATGAAGGTGCAAAGAATCTTTTTAGGGTCTTGACTTTGCCAGAGACAGGAGAAAAACACTTCCCCCTAGTCCTTGCTGACTTATCTGAGGTTGCTCAAGGATGCCAGGAGTGAAACAGTACAAAAAGCAAACTCTCATTCCCATTATCTCTTCTAATCAGGCAGAGATGGTTGACGCAAATCGTTTAAGTGGCTATCTCTTTGCCTAACTATCAGGCCAACCTTGAAGGTTGCCACCTCATACTCATAAAATATTCGTGCCTTCTTATTTTTGTACCCATGTCATATTGATTTTCCATGTCCAGGAGAGATTGTTTTAAAAATGCCTCATGAATTTTCTCATATGGTTTTTCTCCAAACTAACATTATAGTGTTTTGTGCCTCTTGATAAATAGCAAGCTAAGGAAATTCTCCCGTCTCCCTAGAAGCATACAGATAGGGAGAATTTCCTTAGCATGCTTCTTTGAAAACTCTCAGTACAAAAGACAATGACAATTTGAATATCTTAATGCCATTACATTAGCAAGGAAATTACTTCAGCATGACGCTGTCACAATTTTTATTACAAATATCAATGAATGGAAAGAGGCTTTACTCATGAGATTATGAGGCTGTTAAAGGACAACAGATTGCTCTTCTGAAGTTATCTGCAAAGCTGCCTAAACCCTCGCAGTATCTTAATTTAACAAGTACATTTAACTGTTAAAAGAAAAAAAACAACAAAATAAACTTTCTTCTGAATGTTATTTTTTAAAAGTCTAAATGCCTCTGAGAATTTATTCAAATCACACAACCTATTGGCTATAGATCAAAAAGCATGATCAATGACATACATAGGTGACTTTTTGGAATGAAAATAAGGAGTTTGACCTTATGTCTCAGTTTATGAATATGCTAATAACCATTAACTTGTTCTATTTTATGGGTTTTTGTTCCAGCACAGCTCTTTAAGAACTTTGAAATGGCAATTTGCCAGGTGACTTTCTTTCTCTCAAAAGCAAATCACAGTTGTAATAATATTTGAGTAACAAAAAAACAACAGTATAGGCAGAGGAAAGAGGAGGCAGGAAGTCGTTTTAAGATTCGTCTTTGTCTATGTGTTTATTTTTGTAATTAAAACCAAAGATATAAAATGACATGATTTGTGCACTATGTTGTTTAAGTTTTAATTATACAAATAATTAAAACATTTAAAAAGATTAAAGTATGAACCTTGAGTTATTATAAACAGCAACATTGCCAACACTGCATATGCTTAACTAAAATTATATTATGGAATCCTCTAACCAGAATGAATAAGTTATTAAGTCAGTGGAAAAAAATCTATACCAGATAAGCCATAATTGAATATTGAAATGAACAGTGCTTATTCCACAGGGTTCAACACTCCAGCTTTTCTCTGTTCACTGGGTACCATAGCTATCATCCATGAACTCATAGTTGCCAAACCTCCTCCTCACCTCACTCTTGTCATGAGTTACAGACTTTTCAATGATAGTATCCTTCTAGATTGGGGAACCTAAAAGGCAGCATATCCCCAAACATCCCTCTTCTTTCCTCCTCCAATTTTTGGTTAATGGCATTGTAGTTCGTCTTGGTGCTCAAGTTGGAAACCTGTGAATCACCCTGGACACCCCTCTCCATCAGTCTCCATGTCTGTCTCCTTCTGTCTGTTCTGCCTTGTTAATAGTCCCTGAAATGATCTCTATTTTTACTGCCACTGCCAGGTTCAACCCCTCATTGTTTCTCACACAAATTCTAATGTCCATGCCTTCTTGTCCTTTCATCTTATTAGCTATGCTTCAGCCAGAGTGACCTTTCTAAAATGCAAATCTGATCATGTCATTCTCACACTTGTCATCCAACTCTCATCATCGCTTACTAGACAAAGCTAAATTTTTTAGGACAGTGGCCTTTGTTCTGGCCTCATCCATTCATTGTTTGTAGCACCTCATGTTTTGCAGTCATGTTGGATGACTCATGATCCCTCAAATGATCCTCCCTATATTTATATGTCATCTTTCAGAATGCTTTTGCTCTGTTGGAAAACTGGACATACTTTGAGACTTGGCTCATGTACAGCCTCCTTTAGGAACATCTTTGAACTTTGTAAGAGGTTAAGAACATACTCCTTTGTGTCTCTATAGTGCCTTGTTAGTATTTCTAACACACCATAACACAGCTCACATTGCTGTATTTATTAGTTGATAAATTTCCTTCCCTAAAAGTTGATTTTTGCAAGGCCAAAATGGTGCCTTAATCATTTTTACATCCCCAATGCCTAGAATATAGCCAACAAATGTATAAAGCCACACTGTACATCAAGCACTCTGGGAGGTGCTGGGATACAAGGGTAAATGACACAAATAGAATAGTTCTTGGAATATTCACACATACATATGTATATCTACATACCCACCCTTTCATCCTTCCATCCATCTATCCAATAAATATGTGTTGGGTGTCTACTAAGTGCAACAATGTATTTTCTAAGTATGAATAAAACAGCATGATCTCCTAAAAAAGGAAGCACATAAATTAACTAGGAAGAGTCTATGAAAGACAAGAACTGAATATTACAAGAAAATGATATAGAACTGGGAGTGTGGCTTAGTGGTACAGCCTAGCATGTGTGAGAGCCTGGGTTCAATCCCCAATTCAAAAAGAAAAAATTAAGTGATATAAGGAACCTTCTCTAGATTGAGTAGTTAGGGAAGGCCATGCTGAAGAAATGGCCAGTCAGGGGACAGTAGGCCCTAAGTGTTTGGTAAACGAGTGAATGAAATTAAAAACAGTTGTACATGGTTGTTCTGAAGGCAGGATGTATATGCCTTTGTCTTGAGCATATAAGAGGTCAGCAGATTTCAGGGGCTGAATGTTCATAGCTGCTGAAGTTTCTGAAAGTTGGAAAGTGCTAATACAGCTGTGACCCAAAGAGGAGAGGAGAAGAGAGTTTTTGTTGCTCCCTCCCTGAGGTTTGAATCAATAAAGAACCCAGTAGGCCCAGAGGGCTTGTCCTAGGAAGCATTCTTCAGCCAGACCACTTAACTAAGATCTGAGGCTATCACTAGACCACCGTTGGATATCCTTATCACCCTCTTTTCCTAGTATCTTTACTTGCTTTATTAAAAACACTCTGTGGACTAGCTTAGCATCCTGGCTTTATGTAATAATTTTTTATTGCTATAATGTCTTCCTATTTGTTTTGTTTTCTACTTCTTCATTTACCTCTTAGTATTAAATCTTTGTCTTCCTCTTTTCACCTTTCCTTATTTCACCCTAAGTCCTCATATCTAGACTTTAAGGATTTTAAATTCTATTTTATACTCTTATGAAATTTTATCATGAATTTTCTGATTTGAATTTCTAGGGTTTTGTTTTTATTGCTTACTTTGATGATTAAACTTTTTAGTTATGGTTCCTCCTCATATTCTATTTAATGCTATCATTTAAAATTCTTGATATTTTATGTCAGGTATAAATAAAAAGAATAAATAAAAAATCCTTGCTTTTGATCCATTTTGAATTGAGTTTTATACAGGGTGAGAGATATGGGTTCCTTAGAAAACTTGGAATGGATCCACCATTTGACCCAGCTATCCCACTCCTTGGCCTTTACCTAAAGGACTTAAAATCAGATTACTACAGTGATGCAGCCACATCAATGTTCATAGCTACTCAATTTGCAATAGCTAGATTGTGGAACCAACCTAGATGTCCTTCAATACATGAATGGATAAAGAAACTGTGGTATATATACACAATGGAATATTACTCAGCCATAAAGAAGAATGAAATTATGGCATTTGTAGGTAAATGGATGATGTTGGAGACTATTATGCTAAGTGAGATTAGCCAATCCCCAAAATCCAAAGGCCGAATGGTCTCTCTGATAAGTGAATGATGATGCATAATGTGGGGTGGAGTGATGGCAAGAATGGAGAAAGGATAGAGAGCATAGAGGGAAGAGAAGGGTGGGGTTGAGGTTGGGGGTAAGAATAATAACACTATGTGTGACAGATATCATTGCCCTGTGTACATGTATGAATGCACAGATGGGGTGACTCTACTTTGTGTACAACCAGAAAAACAATTGCTGTACTCCATTTGTGTTCAATGAATCAAAAAATTAAATAAAAATAAATAAATTTTAAAAAAAAGTCCTTGCTTTTAAAAAGTTTTTATTGGGTTTTTGATAATTTTAATTTTAAAATTGTGTTTTGCATTTCATTTCTCCTATTTATAAAATTAGACTTGCTGAATATTAAGAAATATTTGTTTATTAATAACATTTGCAAACTATTTAAAAGTACACAGGAGAAGATAAAAATGATCTGTAATTCCACCATCCTGGGATAATCACTGTCAAGATAATATATACAAGTATATACTATATATTACTCTGATATATTATATACACATAAATATGCATGTATGTGTATTCTAAACATACGAATAGTGTTACATAGAGCTTTGTGTCCTGCTTTTTCATTTGAATCTATATCCCAGGCATTTTTTATATTCAGGGCATTTTACTACATCATTAATATTCTTCAAAATTTCCATGGAATTCCAGTAAAGCTCTAGGGCAAAGAGATAGTTATTAAGCATTCAGAACTGGCTTGGACACTGTACTTTTCCTTACTTAAAAAGTGTTTTACTTGCTCAGAGACATTCTGAGGTGTCCGCACTTATCCTTTTATGTGAATCATCTCAGTGGACTGCATATTGAATATTGGAGCTTGCCAGATCCCCAGATCAGAAATGTTCCCCAATCCTATCTTTTCCCAGTGTGTTGTCTTAGAGGGCAGGACAGAGCAGAGGCTGCAAAACACCAAATGAACTCACACGAAAGGCTGCATGTGGATTTGTAGAGCAGCTGGTTTAATGAACTCTGGTATTAACATGGAATGGAGGCCTATGCACTGCTTACACTTAAAATACTTGTGCCCAAATTGAAGTGTAAACCATGTTCAGTTTTAGTGTGGGAAATTATTATATCCGATCCAAATTTTTAAAACATCATGATATCGTCACCGAATTACACAATAATCATCTCTACAAACTATATTCATTGTCTTGGGCTAGGTGGCATTTGAGTGTAGGTGGAACACCTGTGTATGGGCTTGCCTGGTCTCAACAGAAGCTACCTACACTGCATCAGACTTCCTTGATAAGCTAACAGTGGGTTGAATTTCCATAAAGTTTTCTGGGCATAAAATATCACAGAGCAATCCAGGACTACCTGGAAGTTTTGAGGGCATTTACAAGATGATAATCTTGAAGTCTTCCAAAAAGATGGATCACCTAGCCTTCTGGGAATAGTTGTCATGTTTTGTAAGCGTCTATAGGGCATGGTAATTTGAGAATGTTGTCTACCTTTTCATGCCTTTTCAAGATAATGCTTTAAATAATCAGTGACTTCCAGTCCCAAATAGGATGGTTGACTTCAGCTGAGATGGAATTCCACAAGAAAAATAACTAGTAAAGTTACCTAGAACTGGAATCCTTCTGGCAGTGCAGGATTTCTCTTGCCCATGTAAGACCTGGCTGGTTTTGGTTTAAGACAGGAGCAAGACAAAGGTCAATGAGGTCTTTGGCCTCTCTCTTATTTCTTGTGGATTCTGTAACAAATTGCCAAAAATAATGTGACTTTATATAACACATTTATTCTATTATAGTCCTGGAGGCTGGAAGTCTGAAATCAAATTCACTAGGCTAAATCCAGGATGTCAACAGGGCTGGGTTCCTTTGGAGGCTCTGGGGAGAATCCATTCTGTGCCTCTTCAAGCTTCTATAGTCTACTGGCATTCCATGGCTTGTGGAAACAGTACTCCAATCTCTACTTTGGTTATCACAACACCTTCCATTTTTCTTATCTCCCCGTTTCCTATTATAAGGAGACCTGTTATATGTCAGGACTTCCTAAATACTCCAGGATAATTTCCCTCTCAAGATCCTTAATCTATCACATCTTCAAATCCCTTTTGTATACAAAATAGCACAGGTCCTTGGGGATTAGGATGTGGACATCTTTACAGGTGGGGAAGTCATTATTCATCTCATCATAACTTCAAAGATACTGCAAATCATAGAAACCTTTTCCCTTTCTTGAGAAGGCTTCTTATTTGGAGAATTCAGAATAAAAATGGGATATATATATATTTTTTTGTTTTTGGAACCAGGGATTGAACTCAGGGGCACTCCACCACTGAACCACATCCCCAGCCCAATTTTGTATTTTATTTAGAGACAGGGTCTCACTGAGTTGCTTAGGGCCTTGCTAAGTTGCTGAGGCTGGCTTTGAACTCGTGATGCTCCTGCCTCAGCCTCCCGAGTCGCTGGGATTACTGGTGTGCACCACTGTGCCCAGCTGGGATATATATTTTTAATATGTAAATTATATTGGTCAAGTTCCAGAAAATGAGATTCCTTGATTTTTCTGGAGAGAAGATGAAGAAACAACCTCTATTTCAAAACGTTTTATTTGTTTGCATTATGTGAACTCTCTAAATGGATAGGATAAGGCACATAGGTTTAATCAGTAGTTTCATAAGATGTTAATTTCAGATATTATCTATTGATCTGAGAAGTCACATGGAGGTAGTATGGTCATTTTATAGACCAAACACCAATAGGGTATTCTCACATTGATTAAACATGTTCTCAAAGCCATCTTCCATTCATCACCTTCTGAAGGTAGAAAAACTATAGGGCTTTTAGAGGTATAGTTTTGTAAAAGCCTGTGTCCCATCAAACTAAGACAGGAAATTGGGGAGTGATAGATGGAGAGTTAGAGATGCTATGGTGGTCCTTATGTAGAGTTCCCCATTCCTTCTTTTTATGAGGAGTATTAGGATTCTTGCAAAAAAAAAAAAAAAAAAAACTGGAGAGACTCCTGCCTCAAGTTAGTATCCATGATGTTCTTGAGAAGGATCTCAGGTCTGACAAAGGAAAGAGAGCTCTTGGGGTCCAGGCATGACATCAACTGCAGAGGTGTCCAATGATAGGGACTGGTATGAAGAACAACCAATTTTTCCTTTTGTTCGTAGTTGATACCAATGCTGTCAGGAACTGAGACTCACCTTTGACTTCTCCCTTTTCCTTCAATGTTAATAAACCATCAAGAGCTGTCAGTTCTAATCTGAATATATTACTTTAATGCATACACTTATCTTCAATTCTACTTACCTTGTCCTGGACTCAAAATGATCTCATGAAGATTTCTGCAACAATGTTCTAATTTGCCTTTTATATTCAATCTTATCCAATTATTCCACTCTCTAGAGTAGGATGAGACCTCATGTCATTCCCTGGGTCAGTTCAAGTCCTCTGGGAAGCAAGTGCCAGGATGGAACTAGAAGTAAAACAGGTTTATTGGAGTACTGGTGTGGCTTGGATAAGTGTCCCCCAAAGCTCTGTGTATTAAAAGCTTGGTTCCCAGAGTAGTGTTTCAAGGAGGTGGTGGAGTTTTTAGGAGGTGGAACATTGTGGGAGGTCTTTACACATACCTTCAAAGAGGATGTAGAACCCTAGGTCCTCTCTCTCTCTCTCTCTCTCTCTCTTTCTCTCTCTCTCTCCCTCTCCCCCCCCCCCCCTTTTGGCTCCATGCCTATAAGATGGACAGTTTTGCTCCATCATGCATCACTGCCAGGAAGTGCTATCCTGCCACAGACCTTATAACAATGGGGCCAATCAATCATGGACTGAAACCTCCAAAACTATGAACCAAAATAAATCTCTCTCCATAAGTTGATTCTCTCAAGTATTTTGCTACAGTGATAGAAAGCTGACTAACATAAGGGAATACCTTTGAAAGATAAAGGGAAAGGGGAGAAAGAACATGGCGAGAGCCTCAGACCATGATGAAGGAGAAGAAAGAGAAGAAGAAAAAGAGAAGCCTGAGATCGCCTTGAAGTTTTGAAAAGTCTTGGCCGTTCTGGTGAGAAGCCTGAGTGCATCGATTGTCTGTGAGAGGAGTTCCATGTTAGGCAGCAGTGTCCTTCCTCTAATACCACCACCGCACTGCGTTCAGTCATTGCTGGACACATTGGCCTGAGGAAGGCAGGGTCTCAGTCTGACACAGTATAACCAAAAGGTGTTGCATCTGGAGACAGTTAGCTAACTACGCTAATTACATCTAATCCTCTTTTGAAGGAAAATTTGAATGGTGCATTTCTATGGCAACCAGAATTCCATATTTTAGATCCTTTCAGTAACTTCCTTTCTGAACTCCTTAACATGCACACAAGCCTGATGTTTGCCTATCTCTCCAGGCTTATTCAGTTTTTCCCTTCTCCACACTCAGTTAATGAATTTCCTTTTGTTTCTCAAATTTTCTATTTATTTTCCCTGTGGGCACTCTACTGAAATACTCTTTCCTTTTCTCATTTACATACATTTAATCTTCATGTTTTTGCTTAAATGTTCCTCTTCCTGAACATAGTGCAAGTCTCTACCTCTCTTCATTCGTTTGTCCATCCATTCATCAACCTGATTCTATTTTAAAATTAATACATACACATGGTGAAAACAGACAACAGTAGCCAGGCAGGGTGGTGCACGCCTATAAGCCCAATGACTTGGGAGGCTGAGAAGGGAGAATTGCAAGTTCAAGACCAGTCTTGGCAATTTAGCAAGTCTCTAAGCAACATAACCAGGAAAAAAAAAAAAAAGAAAGAACTGGGGAAATGGCTCTGTGGTAAAACACCCCTAGATTAAACCCCCAAGATCAAAACAAAACAAAACACAGAAACAACAGGTTCATTCTTCAGATGTAATGCCTTTGAGTCATCTCTAATTTTAACCTGGTAGATGTCATTATAAACTCCTACTTGTATATCTGTTTCCTGTTTTATGACATTTGAGTAGTACCTGTCAACTTTATGCTCTGAAAGGTGAAGAGTTTAGCACATTTGTATTTATCTTCCCCCTCTTTTCCTCTTCACCTCTGGCTTTCATTCAGTGTGTTTTTAATTTATTTGAGTGTTTACCTTTATACAACTGCAATATTTTATGATTATATTTAATAACTCTTTGCTCTATAAAATGAGAAAATAAGCATTTCTCTACTTCCCCTGTAGGGCTGGGGATGTAGCTCAGTGGAGGAGTGTTCACTTAGCATTCTCCAGGCCCTGGGTTCCATCTCTAACACTGTATTAGAAAAACAACAACAACAACAAAAAACTACTTGCCCTGCATGTCTCTCCCCTGCATTCATCCTTTTATCTTCTATTAACTATTATATTATTTATATATTACAAACCTTTTATTATTTCCTTTCTATAGAAAATATAATTTTCCGTGCTTTTCCTATAATTAAGAACAGAAAAGCAATAAAGTACATTTACAATATTGAATATATAAATATTTTACATTGGAGAAGCAAAGTAGAGTGATTGGAATCATGTAGTTGGAAATGTTCATGTGACTAAAAATCCACCCCTTTAGAAGGAGAATGTTTCATCATATTTTTTTTTTTTTTTTTTTTCTCCAAAAGAAATGGCTCAAAATCAGTTGAGCTTCCAATTGCCCTTTTTGTTGACTAAAGAAGTAGATGCATTATTTTACCATTAAGAACAGGGTTTTACAATATTTACAATGGTATCTCCTTTTTTATGATGTTCTTCATGAAATATTCTGATTTTCTATTTTTATTTCCTAGGCAACTCTCATCCTGAAGTGTCTTGACTCCCAGGTTAGTGCTGGTATTTCTGGGATCCTACATTCTCCTCTTTCTTGAATTCCTTATTCATTTTACTGTAGTATATCCTCAAGTATTTTTTTTTTTCATGAAAGGTACATGAGAATGACTTTTCCGAGTGCCTAACCAATACACTGGCACTATTATGTAGTAATTAAGAGTGTGTATTCTGCAGCCAAACTTATTGGGTTCAAAGCTCACATCTGCCTTCTTTGAGTACAGTAGTCTTTGGCAAGTTTCTCAAATTCTCTATAATTCTGTTTTCTCATTTGTAAAACCAGAGATAATAACAGTACCAAATTAATCAGGTTGTTCTGGGATAAAATAAATAAGTTAAAAACTACAAGGGGCTCAAAGTTTTACCTGGCTTGTAGTAAGAGTTTAATGACCCTTAGCTATTATTGTAAACCTGAAAATGTCATTGTTTTCCCTCACTCTTGACTAATAGTTGATCTAAGTATGGAATTCTAGATTTAACATCATTTTCTGTTAAATTTCTATAAGAACTCACATAGCTATTGAGTGCCTATTTCTATTTCCTCTGTAACCTGCTTTTTGATTTTTATTTTTAATCCATTCTGGGATATATATAACATTTTCTTTTTATACTCGAAATTCTAAATTTTCACCAGGATATGTCTAGGTATAGTGTTTTCTTTTATATTCAATAGTACTCAATTAACTATGTCATTATGAGGATTCTAGATTTTCTTTCAGGGACATTATCTATCTATCATCTATCTATCTATCTATCTATCTATCTATCTATCTATCTATCTATCTATCTATCATCTCCATTGCATATCTCTGCTCTCTCTCTCTTTTGTGTGTGTGTGTGTGTGTGTGTGTGTGTGTGTGTGTGCAGTTGTTTGTTTTTGTACTGGGGATTGAACCCAGAGGTACTTTACCACAGAGCTAAACCCCAATTCTTATTATTTTTTAAATTTTGAGACAGGATCTCATCAAGTTGCTGAGGATGGCCTAAAACTTATGATCTGCTAGAGTTACTGGGATTGTAGGCATGTGCTACTGTGCCTGACTCCCTTCCTAAATAATAGTACAACATTTCCACAATTATTTTTGAGATCATCAATTTGGTCTTCAAACTTGTTTATTCTATTAATTCTATTGCATAGCTTTCTGCTGGGTTTTTTTTTTTTTTGTCATTGTTTTGTTTTCTTTTAGTGCTGGGATTGAACCCAGGACCTCCTGGATGCTAGACAAATGTTGTATCACTGAGCTACACCCTCAGCCCTACTTACTGATCTTGATCTTCTTTCATTCTATTGATTTTCCTCAAACATTTGGTTGTTGCTTTATATTTAAGAATGAAGGACCATGTTGACTAGTATAGGCCGTCAGCCAGAGCACACTTGACAACTGTATGTGTGTGATTAACCAACAGCCCTCTTCCCCAACAAGGAAGGCTCTTTTGGAAGAAGTATAGTTACCAAAGATGCAGACATACTTTATGGTTCATAGGCAGACAGGCAGCTGCCAATTGATAAAGAAGACTTGATTCTTGGGGAGGAGCTGACTCTGAGTTCAGCCAATCACTGAGTTTAGATGCCTCTAGGTCCAGAATGCCTGCCAGAATATTGTCTATTTTGTTTTGGAGACTCCAAATCATGTCAGGCTCTTTTCTTCTTCTACAGTCCTAACAGCCACACCCAGAGGACCTGAAATACTGCAATCAGTGGTCCTCTCTTTATGTGAGAAGGGAGACAGAGGACCACTACTCAAAATTTCTGCCCTTCAGCCCAGATTACTTGTTTTTTGTACATGCTGACTGTGAACTTGGACCTCTCTAGGAAGGTATTCAGAAAACATTTTGTCTCCTACCTCATCTGCCACTTTAGTCTATGAATATTTGAAATCATGATTTCTTCTGTTCAGGTTTATCCAACATTTGAGTCCAGCCGAAGGCATGTTTTATTCCATGGATTTGTTCCATTTTATATTATTTCTCACATTTAACTGGGTCATGAGAGAAATGGAAAATGTATGCTCATTTAGTCATCTTGAAACAGAACTTTTACACTAATTTTAAAAAATGAATCATTAAAATCGATTTAATCTTTTGAATAGGTAATACATTCACATCATTCAAAATCACAAGGTATGAAAAGGTTCTGAGTGGAATAGGAAATGATTGCTCTACACTGATAGTACGTGTGTGCAAAGACTTTACTGCAATAGTGCAGGGAAAAGCAATCACAATCAGGGTAAATTTGTGATCCTTGCCTGGATAGTGCTCAGCTCTACATGGTCTCAACAACTTCAGCTTCACAACAGCATGTAACACGTGAGTTAATACAACATACACGTATTTGGGAACATAGACCATTTCTTTGATTAAATGAAGAAAAGGAGAATCTACTTGGCTGATTAATTCATTACGTGAATTTCTCTAAGTAGTTTTCACAGCCAGCTTGGTTTGCAAGTTTGAGATGTACATGCACGTGTGCATGCATGCTTGTGTGTATATGTATGTATATATGTGTGTATATTTTATATATATATACACATATGTATATGTGTATATATGTATATATGTGTGTGTGTATATATATACATATATACGTGTATATATATATATAATCATACCTCAGTGTCCACAGGAATTGGTTCCAGAACCCTCCACAGGTATCAAAATCTAAGGATGCTTGTGTCCCTTGTGTAAAATGCATAGTGTTAGCATATAAGTGACACACATTCATTTGTATGCTTTAAGTTGTTTCTAGATTACTTATAATACCAATTCTCTGTCAATAGTTGTTATATTATTTAGGAAATAATGACAAATACATCCGTACGTGTTTGGTAGAGAAGCACATCATCATCATCATCATCATCATCATTATTATTATTATTATTATTATTATTTTGTATTGAGGATTGAACCCAAGGGTGTTTTATCACTGAGCTACATCCCCAGTCCTTTTTATTTATTTCGAGACAGGGTTTCTCCAAGTTGTTGAGGCTGGCTGCAAATCTGGAATCTTCCTGCCTCAGCCTCCCGAGTCTATGGTATTACAGGTGTGCACCACCATGCTGGGTTCATACATGCATTTGAAAAAAAAAATATTTTCGATCTGTAGTTGGTTGAACCCGAGGATGTGGAACTTGCAGATATAGAGAGCTGACTGTGTATATGAAGTTAAATGTATATAGTAATATGTTATAAATGTATAAAGTAATGTTATAAATGTATAACTATATTAGTTACATATAATTATTTGATATTATATATTATGTATTCTATACAACATATAGTTTATATTATAATTAAATGTTTATATACTAGATGTATAACTAGAAGTAAATATTTGTATTTATTTATAAATTGATTATTTATAACCTAGTCAGTTGTGCTTATATATATATATATATATATATTTTTTTTTTTTTTTTTGGTCTTGGGGATTGAACCCTGGGGGCTTAACCACTGAGCCACATCCCCAGCCCTATTTTGTATTTTATTTAGAGACAGGGCCTCACTGAGTTGCTTAGGGTCTTGCCTTTGCTGAGGCTGGCTTTGAACTCGCCACCCTCCTCACTCAGCCTTCAGATTATACGCCTGTGCCACCACGCCTGGCTTTTTTGTTTTGTTGTTTTTTTGTTGTTGTTTTGTTTTTGCGGTGCTGGGGATTGAACCCAGGGCCTTGTACTTGTGAGGCAAGCATTCTACCAACTGAGCTGTATCCCCAGCCCCCAACTCTGCTTTTAGAAAAAACTCTGGCTTAAATCTGAGACGATTTATTGAATTAAAAGTGAAAAACTTATTTACTTTCCCCTTATGAACAACAACAAAAAGTAATCTTGCATGGCTCTGTCATGATTTGAAAATTTCCTGAACAGGATTAGTGGAAAGTATTCTTTTTACCCCTGCATCCATCTACTCAGTAACTCCCTGTTCCCATTCCAAAGTCAAGTACTGTCATGAGTTTGTTTAACTTTGCAGAATTTTTTTATATTAAGCAAATGTGAATATATATCTTCCCCTTTTAACCCAAATGTAACAGGATCATACATATTGTTCTATATTTTTCTCTTAATAATGTATCTTAAAGACTTTGTTCATATAAAGTTTTCTCATTATTTTTATAGCCAGTTTTATGGATATACTATAATTTATTTAGTGAGATCATTACAGCAGGGCTGCAGTGAATAGCATTGTACATATGGCATTTTGCATGCATGAAAGTATACCATAGGATAAATGCTGGGGCAGAGGACATGTGACTTTTGTAGTCTGACAAATAATACCAAACAGATTTCCATAGAAATTAATTAATACTTTCACCAACAATGTTTAAGAAAGCCTTTTGTCCCACAAAACCCCAATTCATTTTATTTTCAAACTTTGGAATACTTGTTAAAAAATAGCGTAGTTTTTATTTTTATTTATCTTGTTATGAGTTGAGGTTAAAATGTATTTTCAGTTATTTAAGAGACATTTTATTTCTTTTACTGGAAGTTGTCTTTTTGCCCAATTTCTTTTTACTTTTTAAAGGGCCACCAAAGAAAACTTTAAAGTTTTTTTATTCTTGTTTTTCTAATTAAAAATCATTATAATAATTTATGATTAATAATAATTAAAAATAATTTAAAATCAAGTTTTGAAGTTTGTGTGTTATCTAAGATATGAATTATAATTTTTAAATTTTTATTAAAAAATTTAAAATTCATTCTAATTAGTTATACATGACAGTAGAATGCATTTTGACACATCACACATAAATGGAGTATGACTTCTCATTCTCTGGCTGTACATGATGTAGAGTTACACAGGTCATGTAATCATATATGCACATAGGATAATAATGTCCAATTCATTCTACTATCATTCTTATCTCCATACCTTCTCCCTTTCCTTCACTTCCCTCTGTTTAGTCCAAAGTAGCTCTGTTATCCCCCTGCCCTCATTGTGAAATAGCATCCACATATCAGAGAAAACATTCTGCCTTTGGTTCTTTGGGACTGACTTATTTTGCTTAGCATGATATTCTTTTTTTTTTTATAAACTAATTTATTTATTTTTAATTTTTACAGACTTCATTTTGATTCATTGTACACAAATGGAGTACAACTTTTCATTTCTATGGTTGTGCATGATGTAGATTCATACTATTCATGTAATCATACATGTACATAGGGTAATGATGTATGTTTCATTCCAACATCTTCAATACCCCCACCCCCTACCCCTCTCATTTTCCTCTTCGTAATCTAAAGTTCCTCCATTCTTCTCTCACTCCCCACACCCCCCATACCAATTATATATCATCATCCACTTATCAGGGAAAACATTCAGACTTTGGTTTTTTGGGATTGGCTTATTTCACTTAGCATGATATGCTCCAATTCCATCCATTTATCTGCAAATGCCATAATATTATTCTTCTTTATGGCTGAATAGTATTCCATTGTGTATATATACTGCAGCTTCTTTATCCATTCATCTGTTGAAGGGCACCTAGGTTGGCTCCATTGTTTAGCTGTTGTGATGAATTGCAATTTTTTTTGTTTTGCTTTTTCTACTTGTGTGTGTTATCATGCAGATGTTATTTGATAGTCTTAGATTTGCTTTTTTCTTTCTCTTCTCTTTCTTTAATGGCTTCTGGATTTGGGGTCTTAGTTAAATCCTACTTTGACATTACCAAAATATTATCCAGTTTTCTTCTATTGCTCTAAATAGCTTTACCTTTCTCACACCCAGCACATCTTTTTTTCTTTCTCTATATTCCTTCTTTCTTTCCCTCTTTTTTTCTTACCATATTGGATTTGGCTTTGTGTTGGCTGTGAGGTTTTAGTCCAACTTTAATTTTTTCCCCAAATGGCCACCTATTTATCCCAACAATTGATGTACTCATTTTTTTGTGTGTGTGCCTGGATCCAACCCCCCAAATAATGGTCATCCTTTTAACATTCTAGGCACAAGTCTGAGCAAAACATTATAACTTATTTTATTATTATGTGTTTTTTTTTTGTTTTGTTTTTTTTTGTTTTTTTTTTTTTTGCAGTGCTGGGGATTGAACCCAGGGCCTTGCACTTGCAAGGTAGACACTCTACCAACTGAGCTATATCCCCAACCCACACCTTATTTTAAGTAGAATGTCTTGGAAGTCAGGAGCAGGACTAGCAGAGGAAGACAGCTCCTAGAGCATAAACCAACGAATCTCAGCAGTAGGAACTACCAGAAATCAGTGCACCTGCTTGGATCCTTTAAGATTGGTAGATGTCCTAACATCACTTAGCAGAAGAGTGAGTGCATTATAGATTCCTGTGGAACATGGCCTGTTACTATTCTAAAGATGAGGTCTCTATGCATTGGGTTTCCTCCTGGGTTTTAACAGCATCTGTCTAATATAGATATGGATTTCAGAATATTTATTCTTCCATATTCCTTATGCATTTTCCATTTTTATTCCTGGCTATTACAGAAAATTCTTTCGTCAAGGTAAAAATGGATTGGAAATCATTTTCTCATCAACTCCAAGATTGAAGTCTTCTCATCAGCTCCAGGGGAACGTGAACAAGTTCCCTGATTGATATGTCAGGTGTTCTTTCTCCAGTTCTAATTTATTTTCTTGGAAAGATGATTTGCTTTCACATGTACATGTTCTCCATCAGAGGGGAGTATCTGATGAGATATGTTTTTTCAACTTTTCCTTACTCTACGTAGTTTTCGATGGATTGAGTTCCTTTGAGGGACCTCAGTGTCAAAACTGAAGGTAAGGTCAATAGAATTTTCCTCATTTGGAGTTGTGAAGGGATGGAAGAACACGTTCTAGAATCATTTTGAAAAAGACATTTTTCTGCATGAACTATTTCTCTTCTTATTTATTTAGGAACCTAATCTGTTGGAGCTGAAAGGAAGAGCATGGGATCAGTCTGGGAAGTTCATTCATACTTTTTTTAGAAACAGCATCATAGATTAGGTCAGTTTTTGTTCCTATACCTAATTACCATGACTCTTTTAAATTGCATAAAAAGCAATTATTTCCACCTCATTATTTTCAACTCCAAGTCTGTGCTTATGATTAGACAAGGGACCTTAGGAGATGAAGAGTAGCATGAAACCCAGGATTGCTGGATTTTACTCTTTAAAAACTTTTTGAACTTTAAAAAACTCTTTTCGTATGCTTTGAGGTTTAGATTTCTACTGTCATTTATTATTTGAAAACCACTAATTAAAAACTGGTTTAAACTTTAGTTCATCCCAGCAAACATGACATACTTCCTTCTCTAGTGCCAGTTTGGTAAGAATTGCCATCTACTAATAAAAACTATGGCTGATGGAGTAACATAACATAGGAAGGGAAATTAGAAGAGAATTTTTGGAAATTTAAATCTGTGATATTATTATTGTGTGTGTGTGTATACACACACACACACACACACACACACACACAACATATTGATTTTCCTCCATGGTTTGTAACTCCCTGTCTAGGACAGGCTATAGCTCCATCAAAACCAAAAGAACAGTATTTGGAAAGTTTCTGGATGGCTGAACATGTAGAGGTTTGAGGTGGGGGGCGATGCGGTGCACTGGAGAAGGTATGGAGGCTCCACACTCCTTCCTTCTCACCTCTCATCAGTAGGAGCTCTCTTCATCTGTATCCTTTGTAGTATCTTATAATAAACTGGTAAACATGTGTTTCTCTGAGTTCTGTGAGCTCCTCAAGCAAATAATCAAATTCAAGGTGGAGATTATGGGATCTTTGATCTGTAGCTAGGTCCTTAGAAGCACAGGTAGAACCACCTGGGGCTTGTGATTGGCATCTAGAGGTAAGGAGGGGCAGTCCTGGGGACTGAGCTATCAACCCGTGGGATCTGATTATCATCCGGTAGACTCATCTGGCATCTACTGCTGAATTGAATGCTAGCTTCATGTGTGGGGAGAAAACCCATACATAAAGTTTCTGAAGTGATCTGTGTCATGAGAGTGTTGGAGAAACAGAGACTGAGTTCATTTTTTCTCTGTCCTTCAGACAATCATACTATAAATTTCTCATTATATGAATAAAGTGTTCTCAGGTATAATAAATAGAAAAGGACTTGAGTTCAGATACCTGTTCAATGATTGAAGAATATTCAGGGGTAATTATGTGAGGTAGAAAGCTGATAAGTAAAATCACCAAAGTATAGATTTTATTCATTCTCTGAGTGCCTCACCTGTCTAAGTTTAGTAAGCAAGGTTAGTATCCCTAAAGACTGTAGATCTCAGGCCAGTTTCTAATTGGAGTATTTATATTACACATTTAGATGATATAATTAAAAAAAAACAGGCTCAAGGTAAATGAAAGTACATGAAGAAGATTTGTTACTTTCTGAATGACTGATAAACAACTGTCAATGAGAGTATTTATTTATTTTTGGTGGTTCTAGGTACCAAATGCATGGCCTCACACAGGCCAAACACATGCTGTATCCCTGGACTACACCCCTGGATTCAGTGATAGATTTTGATCCTTTACTATTTGTTTGCCTCTACTGAAGTTATGAATGTGATTTCATTAATTGATATTGGACTATGGTCTCCCTGCTCTCAGAAGAGAGAAACTTACTTTTTCTCCTCTACAATTCTTGACATACTGGTTTTGAGACATTCCATCTGAAATACTTATTAACTTCCTTGTTAAATTCTAAGTTGGGGCCTCTGAGATAGAAATTAAACTTGATGTGTAGGCTGCCTTTAGACTTGATTATCTCACTATAGACTAAAACTAGATTGTTCAATGTTTTGTAAAAAGAAAATGTTAGGTCCCAAAAATCAAAGCTAGAATGTTTTCTCTGATAAGTGGATGCTGATCCATAATGGGGGAGGGGAGGTAGGGTAGGGAAGAATGAAGGAACTTTGGATTAGGCGGGGGGGGGGGGGGGGGGATCTGAAGGGTGGTGGAATGAGATGGACATTATTACTGTATATACATGAATGATTACACTACCAGTGTGACTCTGAACCATGTACACAAAAATAAAGAAAAAGAAAGTGTTAGAATTATGTATTGGTAACTTATTGACTTTTTATACTCCATTTTATTTCTGTGTATAAACAATATTTATTAAACTAAAAGCTTATAATAAAGACTTCAACTTATTGATATTTATGTACCCCTTGCAAATTGATAGGAATTTGCCAGAGTCCACTTGAGGCCACATTTATGTACAACCTCTGAAGGGGCATAGAACCTAATGGCTTATTTATTTATTCTTGGCACTAGGAATTGAACCCAGGGACACTCTACCACTGGGCTAAAACCCCAGCCCTGTTTCTTGCTAAGTTGCTTAGGACTTCCACTGAGGCTGGCGTTGAATTTGCAACTCTCCTGCCTCAGCCTCCCTAACTGTTGGGATTACAGGTGTGTGCCATAATGCCTGACCATGGCTTATGTTTTATGTCTTAATTTCACTAAGGGTTTTGATTGTCTAGTGCCTATTTTTATTTTCCCCTGATTTTTTTTTTACTTAATTATATTCCTGTTGTATTTGGGCTCAACTTCACCAAGTTTGCAAGATAATGTTTAACTATGTTTTAATATTCCTTTGTCCTAAGGCAGATCAACTCAGTTTGAAATGATCCTGAAAGGGTTAAAATTTGCTATTAATAGATACCTATACTCTCATTTCATAACTTTACATTATGGAATTATAGTGATACCGTGCTCTGTCCAAAACACAGTTGTCTATGACTGAATCTTATAAAAGGGTGTGATCAACATTATGTAAGACGTTTCAAGTAAAGCAAGTTTGAAAATTTATTATATATACAATTTTCAGTAAGAATGATTCCATTTAGAGGAATAGCATTCTTTTTTTTTTTTTTTTTTTTTTTTTTTTTTTTTGTGGTGCCAGGGTTTGAACCCAGGGCCTATGCATGCAAGGCAAGCACTCTACCAACTGAGCTATATCCCCAGCCCAGAATAGCATTCTTTTTAAGGTATGTGATATATAATTTCTTACTTGGGAAGCTATAAATAGAGCTATAATTTAGTAGCTATAAATAGAGCTGACTTTAGTTTTATACTGATAATCAGTTAAAACACATCTAAGGAATATAATTCTCTTTTTATTAAAGTTGGCATACATTATAAAAAGGACTATAGCCCTTTTTAGTCCAGTTTTAGTACTCAATGTAATTATACTCCCACCATGTTTTTTTATCCACACTCTTATTTTGAGAATGAGAATATATAGGAAGCTTATTCATTTGCATATTTACTGAAAAATTACTTGCTGTTGATCTATTATGTCATTCAGGGCTAAGACCTAGGAATTCAAGGATGAATTAAGGCACATTTCCTTTTGTAGAGGAATTTACAGACCACAATCAAATATGCAAACAAGTGGTTATGATGTTCTATAATTATTTTTGTATGACTCTACAGGTAACTTTTAGTGGAAGCAAAATAAGAGTTCTTTGGTCTGTGTGGGTAGCATTTTAGTTGAGACTTGGGTATGCATTTTCCAAATGTAAAAACAGCAGGGGGAATAACTTGTACACAGATTGTATATAATGTACATGGATTGGATGATGGAGCTTAGAAGTCACAATAGGCTTACTTCTTCTTCCTGATTTACATTTACCTCCTAATATGCAACACCTGTTTCTCAAAGGGGTAAAGTCTGTACCTGAAAAATTATCTCACTGATGAGCAAAGAATAGGATATGTCTGCAGATTGGCTGGCTCCAAAGTTTTAAGCCAAGTATAGGCAGTATACTTCCCAAAATATACCAGGAAAATCATTTGTGTTTCCATGGAAAGAATGTGAGTTAAGGGTGATAGGGTAATTGAAAGAGATAATGTGTGCTACGATGGCAGAGATCTCCTAATGGAACTGTAAGACCAAGGGAAAGGATGTAGATGATGATGAATATTGAAAAGTCTTGGGCGTGGTTTCCATTCTCATATGGTAAGAGAGAATTTGGTGTGAAGTGTGAAGGGGGAGTTGAAGGAAGACTAAAGGTTGAGCTCTCTTAGGAGGCTATGGTGTACACAGAGGATCTGAATGGGATCAGAAATTGCAAAGCCCATTTAAGAGGTAACATTGGTAAGATCTGAAATTTGGATACAAAAAATAAGGAAGAGGAAAAATCTTGGCTAACTCCCAGATTTATGGCTGGAGAAGTTGACTGTTATTCAATGAGATAGTTCATACAAAATGAAAGCAAAAGAGCAAGTTCAGTGTGGGACACATTGAGTTGAAAATGTTTAGAGGGAATCTAAGAAGGAGATATTGAATGGAAGTTGGATAAATGGATCTTGAGGTCAGGAAAGGGATGTGGGTAGAGATAGAGACTTGAGGTGATTCATAATTTGTTTACAGGTAAAGCCAAAGGCGTGGATTAAGTAGGTTGGGGAGAGTTTGTAGAATAGGAAATGAAGAAGACCCTCTGTACTCCATGGACCCATGACTTGGAATGGATATGGGACGCAGTCATGAGCCTGTCTTTTCTTCTGTCCTACAGCGCACCATGTTTTCTGCATCTTCAATATAGTCAGGTAACTTAAACTTGAATTCAGTCTTAGTTTAACAGGCAGCCCTGTTGTTTCATTCAAATCAGTATATCAGCAGGGTGTAGATTACAGGCAAAATTTGAACTGAGAGCATTAGGACATGACTAATCTTAACAAAAAAGTTTTTAGCTGTAATAGCCTCATTGATTAAGGCCCAAGATAACTATTTATTTAAAAGTTGAATAGGAATATGGATAACACCAAGTTTTCATTCTAAGCTTAGTAAATTTCCTAAGACCATTGTCTAAAGTGTATATTTTTAATGAGGACAGTATAGCCCCCCAAAGGGGAAATATTGTTTCTTGGGGAACAAAACTCCTTAGATATTAACATTGTGGTCCTCCATAGCTCAAACTTACCTGAAAAAAATCTTACCTCTTAGTATTTAATTTTTATTGTTAGGGAGAATTTGAATTAAATTTAATTTTTCTCCTTATTAGCCAGTACTGAAGAAAGAAAAAAGATGGAGAAACACTATTCTAGAGATATCAAAAAACAATTTGTAGAAGAAATTAATCTTAGGTATTTTCCTTATGATGTCTGAAATGGGCTCACTTTTCTTTTTTGTTTATTTTTGTTTGCCAGAATTCATTCTATGAACTCTGGAAAAGAAAACAAAAATCTAATCTATACCTAATCTGTGAAGTTTTTGCAGCAATTCAGCATAGGATTTACAGAAAATGTGGGCATTTAGGTATATACTGCTTCAAAATGATTTATTTTGAACACTGACTAATTTTTTCCATCTGATACTAAAAATATCTGATTATTTTGGGTTTTTGTCAACATATTAACTCACTATTTATAAATCATTCTATCATTGACCATTTGAATGTATACTCTTTCGGCTTAGGGACTGAATCTTTTATGTGATGGTACATGTACAGATCATGACTTTTTCTGTTTGTTGGTTTATTTGGTTTTGGATTTATTTTGGGACAGGGTCTCACCATGTTTCCCAGGCTGGCCTTGAACTCCTGGGCTCAAGCAAGCCTCCTGCCTCAGCCTTGTAAGCAGCTGGGATTGATTATAGGAGAGCAGCACCACCACCCCAGCTTCCAATTATGGTTTTTCAATTACTGTATGAAAATAAAAACTGCCTCTGCATACCTTAAGTGCAAAAAGGATCCTGGGGAAGGCTAGCGAGCCCAACTTGAGCAGGTTCCAAGCAAGATGAGGCATAGCCAAGATTCAATTGCTGGCCGATGTTGTGCACGATACTGCCATTGGCAATTGTTACAGGTCACTCACTGGCACTGGCACTACTGCTGCTTGCAGCCCTATTCTGCATGTGTGCCATCAGGAGACTGCGCTCCAATGCCACTGCAGCTGCTGTGATGACTCTTTGATCCTGTTCCTTTGGTTACTCATTAAGTTTCAAAGTCCAGGCAGGCGCCTCTGTTTGGGTCTCCTGTACCTGCTGGGGGTCAAGGAATATTTCCTCTTCTTTGACTTCCGTAGTGAGGTGTAAGCTCTGCTCCCCATGTATCTTTGGATTTCTCCCAAATTGAATGGGGGTTTATGTACTGAGGAGTCAAAAAATGCCAACTGTCCTACACAATATTAATAACTAACGTTTGAATAATCCTTTGAAATTTGCAGAAGGCCTTGACTCATTTTCCATTTGATTCTTATTACAATCTGGAAAGTACTTCCATCTTTGAGATGAGAAAACTGAAGATCAAAAAGGTTGTTTAATCCAAAGTTGTAATTCCAAAAAAGAAACTGAAATTTTTGAGTGCCTTTCATATGTTAAATATAGACTTAGATGTGTCCAGGTATACTTTCCTATTTGATTCTCATAAAACTTTTTTTGGTACTAGAGATTGAATCCAGGGGTGCTTAATCATTGAACCACATCCCAGCCCTTTTAACTTTTTTATTTTGAGACAGGGCCTTGCTGAGTTGTTTAGGGCCTCACTAAGTTGCTGAGGCTGGCTTTGAACTCACAATCCTCCTTCCTCAGCCTCCTGAGCTACAGGGATTACAGGTTTGTACTACCATGCCCTGCTCTCATAAAACTTTATGGCATAATATAATTACCACTGTTGCTCCCCAGCTGAGTAAATAGAAGCACCATCCAGTGACAGAATAGGAGTTTGTTCATTTTTTGACTCCAAATCCTATTCTACTCCATGGCCCAATGAGTCTGCCTCCCTGAGTTCCTCCCCACCCTCTTTTAACACTTTCCATCTCCTTTTTGTGCCATCGGCTATTGTGCTACTCTTGCATCTCAGAAATATTTGTTGAATAAATTCATCTGTACAACTTTCCCCAAGGCACTAGCCATGGAAGGATGTTCTATAAAGTTATTTTCTGACAGTTTTCCTCTAGAGAGCTGGTCAATGTGAAAATGCAAAATGGAAACAGATTTGTTTCGAGGGGATATTTCTTTACTCTGGACATATTTCATATCAACTATGTCACAAAAATGTAAACATTACCAAATGCTGAAAATGCTAAAAATGAGACATATTTGTGTGGTTATATTCTGTGTGATCTGTTGTTCACTACTGCAGCTTCGACAGTCTCTTCTGCACCCATGACCCTCAGGATCCCTGTTCTCTCACTCAAATAGCTTGTTTGGGGAGGACATGTTGGTGATGTCAGCACTGAAATAGGGTAAGAGTTGTCTCAGCTGCCTCTTTTTTAGGAGTGGGAGTGTGGTCACCAGGAATTGCGTCCATGTGTGCTTAACCACTGAGCCACATCTCCAGCCCCTTTTTAAAAATTATTTTTTATTTTGAGACAGGGCCTTGCTAAGTTGCTGAGGCTGGCTTGGAATTTGCACAAAGATGCCTCTTTTTAACTGTGATAAACACCCAAGGGTCTAGGGATGCCAACTTCATTCCCAGGCGTTGCTCTTGCTGACTCTGCATTTCCAGTTTAGTCCAAAGATAGGAAGACTTGAAGATCTACGTATGCTTCCCTGCCTAAGTTTCTTTCTGGATTTTATGCTTGCCTGCTTATACCTCTAGGATTGTTCAGACTTCTTTGTTGGTCATGTTTCTCTACTTTTATCATCTTTTCAACTACCTCTTAAGAAGTATCCTAATTGTTCCTAGGATTTTGAGTTAAAGGAATCTGACCAATTGGCTATCTACTCACAGCTATGAAAGAGATTTACTTTAGACACAAGCTGGGAAGCCTAATGTGGCCTCTCTTTTCCTCTTATTTCTCCAGCACCTAGGTCTTTAACGGCTCTCCCTAGTTGCTTCCTCAAGTAATCAGATAAAGAGGTTGAAGATACCTCCGAAAGGTTGGTAACCTCTGGATTATAAAGAAGACAAGTTGAAGAAAACCATTAGGCCTGACCAGGGGAAAGGAATAAGGAGTGGCTAATGGATAAGCGTGGAGCTATTGTTAAGATGCTTTGTGCAAACATTCTTGAAGAACACCCATTTTGTTTTGTTCTTCTGCTAGCACATATATACTAACTGTCTTTCTGATCTGTGGTTTGGTTGGTTTCCTGAGAACAGATCCTGGCAGGCAGAGAGATTTCTTTCCACTGTCATCCTTTATTATTTACACCAGGAGGTCCTATACCTCTGGGACAGGAAGTGGCTCACAGGGAGGTGAGAGACCTAATCCCTATGGAATTGAGTGTGGTTATAAATCACTAATTTAACACACACACCAAAAAAACCATAAATAAATGGGCCAAAAAGAGTAAAGGGAACAGGGGAAGGGAGGAGAAGGATAAGGGTAAGTACTGGGAACTTAATTGGGGCAAATTTATTTTTTATTTATTTTTTTATTTTTAAAGACTGCATTTTGATTCATTGTACACAAATGGGGTACAACTTTTCATTTCTATGGTTGTACGTGATGTATTTCCATGCATTTATAGTTATGTCAAAATGAATCCTAATGTTATATATAACTATTATGAATCAGTAAAAACTAAAAATGAATTGAAACTACAGCTTCCCTGCAGAAACAAAGTTGAGGAAGATCAAGAGAAACAAACAAACTTTAGGGCACAGAACCTGGAATTTGTCTAAAAGCTGGTGGCTGAACTATAGCTCTAAAGGAAGATGGGAAGTGCATTTTCGATCATTCCTTCATTCATAAAACATTTCTTGATCTGCCTATGTATCTGATTTTTAAATAAACAAGGTCAAGAACTTTTCACAGTCCAGTGAGATAGACTCGTAAACTGTTAAGTCACAATGTGATGTGGCAATAGCTATACAGGATATGGTAACCAATGGGGAAAGGGTTTTTGAGCAAGATTTGAAAATACTAGACTTCACTTAGGTCTCTGTGATCAAGTTTCGCTTTCAGAGTTGCTCAGGCATTTATGCTTGGGCAGTACAATAGAGCTTCAACCATGGTACAACTGAAGCCTGGGGTGTGGGTGTGGGTGGGATCAAGGAGCTTAGAGAAGATTCCAGGTGGAAGTCTGGATTAAATAATGTCTTAATATAAAAACATGTATTTTTATATACAAGAAAATTTTGTAAATGATTTCACCTTCTACACATAATTATACATTGGTATTTAGAATTTACAAATTCAGTGCAATGTTTTACACACACACAACATACACTCTCACACCACAAAAAATACAATATATATATGTATGTAATATGTTGTCACCAAATTACTATTTCAACCCTGAAACTTACTTTTCACAGCATTACTAAACATTCAAATACTAATTGCCTTAGGGCTGGGGATATAGCTCAGTTGGTTGAGTGCTTGCCTGGCAAGCACAAGGCCCTGGGTTCAATCCCCAGCACCACAAAACAAAATACTAATTGCCTTCAATTATTATAAGGACGAGCACTAATTAAAAAGATTTTGAACTTGATTTGTATAATTTAAAACATTGTAAAGTTTTGTCCTGTTAGAAGATATCCCAAATACAGTTTGGCTAACTTAAGAAGAGTCTTAAAAAACAACTATTTTCAGGTACTCAAGAAAATTTTTATAATTAAAAACATGAAATATTCTCAGCTTTAAATTTACAGTTTTACATTTTTGGTTGGGACATTAAATATTCTAGTGTCATATAAATGCTGAAAATAATGATTTTTAATTAGAATTGTGGATCAGAATTGCTTGGGCTCTTCCCAGACCCATTGAATCAGATCTCCAGAGGAAGGTATGGGATAGTGTATGTACATTTTCAGATATATATTCTTGTATAAATGATCATTGCTGATGAAAATTAGATGATACTGACTTTAAGCTCCATAAGGGCAGGGTATCTTTCTTTCTTACTCATTTTTGTCTCCAGCATTGACACATAGTAGATGCTCAATTTATAAAGTTGGTGGATGGCTCACTCTGTTTCAGATTCATTTAACATTTTCCATCTATGAAATCCAGAACCCCAAACCAGCAGTAAGTTATCATTCTGTCATGGGACAAGGAATTCCTTGTCTAAGTCCTTTTGCTGATCTCTGGTGAAAAGTCTCATTCTGCATGGGCTTTGGGCTTTCGCCCACAGGAGGCTGTTGCTGATCCTGCATTAACTCCTTTTCTTGGATTCTCCATTGAACCATCTGGGATTTTCTATCCCTTGCCTCTTGCTCCAGCATGTTTTCTAACTGGGGCTACAGAAACTACAGCCCCAACTGTGTCTCCTCAGACTCCTCCCCATGGGGCTGAAAAGGCTTTATTCCTCTTCCTATGTGGCAGGAAGTCACCCTTTTGTCACATCCTGTACTTTGTGGCTTTTGAGAAAACCTCTGCTCTAGCCCTCCAGGATTGGTCCATAGAGAATCAAAAGCATCTGGTTCTTAAAATTAAAAACCCGACTTTTCATGACTATTTCCTCTACTTTGAATTATTTTAAGTATATTTTGAAAATTGAAACTAGAAAATGATTTCTTCGTTCTAGATCATTGCTACTCAAAGTATGATCCACTTGGATTTGCAGCATCCCAACCCATTTTGGGAGCTTGTTAAAAATAATCTAGCCAGGTTCAGTGGCACATGCTTATAATCCCAGCTACTCAGGAGGTGGAGGCAGAAGAATCAAGTTTGAAGCCAGCTCAGGAATCTTAGTGAGACCCTGTTTCAAAATAAAAAGGGTTGGAGAGGTAGCTCAGTGATAAAGCACTTGCCTAGCATGGGGGAGGCCCTGGGTTCAGTCTATGGTACAGCAAGTAAGCAAACAAAACAAAACAAACAACCCAGAATCTCAGCCCTATCCCATACTTGCTGAATCAGAATCTGCACTTGCTTAAGATCCCTTAGTGATTTGTATGTACATTGAAATTTGAAAAGCAGTTCTTCTAGGTGATTTAAGCTCTCTTCCTGACATACTATCTCAGCTTCAATGAGTCAGAATGACAGATTTACTGGGAATTAAAAATGAATCAAAGTTATGCATATCTCAGCCCCAAAGCCAGCATCTTACTTAATGGAGAAAAACGTGCCAAAGTCAGGCACATGAAAGGATGGCCAAAGTGTTAGTTAGCTTTTTGCCACTGTAACAAAATACTTGAGAAAACCAATCCAAATGGGGAAAGATTTATTTTGTCTTGTGGTTTCAGAGGCTGACTATTTAGTTGGCTGACTCCATTGTTTCTGGACCCATAGTGAGGCAGAACATCATGGTGGGGAGCATGTAGTAGAGTAGAGCTGCTTACCTCATGGTGGCTAGGGAGAGAAAGAGGAAGGATAGATCCAGGGCCAAGTTATATCCTTCAAGGGCACATCTGCAGGGATCCACCTCTTCCAACTAGACCTCATCTGCTAAAGTTTCTACCACCTTCCAATAGTTTCCTGCCTGGAGACCAGGTCTTCAACATGTGACCTTCTACATTTAAAAATCACATACAAACTATAACAACCAATACCACCATCACTGCCTAAAACCACTTTGAAATTGTCATCCATTTCCACAAAGGAGGGGCATATGAACTAGAAAGGAAGAGGTAAAATCATCTCTGGCTACAGATAACAATACGATTGAAAAACTTGGAAAGATCATTTTAAAAACAAAATGCTTAAGAATATTAAAGTAGCAGGATTTAAAATTAGTATATAGAAAGCAATAGCGTGCATACATAAAGTAATTGACTGGAGAATATGAAGACCTCTTTTATAAATGCAAAAAAAAAAAAAAAGAAATTATCTTGGCATAAACCTAATAGAAAATGACAAAAAATATGAATAGAACGTTCCCCAAAGATACAAAGAAAATATGAACAAACAGTAAGTCATACCAGGTGGATAGAAAGTCTGTATTATCAAGTGTTTATTTCAATAATATGCTTATTATTTTGATAATATACTTATCAGGTTTTTTCCTGAAGCTTAATAAATTGAGTATATCTTTCATTTGGAAAAACAACTAAACAGAAATAGCCTAGAAAACCCTAAAAAAGAAAAATAATAAGGGGGAAATCAATCTTAAACCAGATGTTAGAACATATTAAAAAGTTTCTATAATTAGAAGAAAATTGTATTGGCAAGTGAACAATTAATGAAATCTAATAGAAAATCCAGAAATAAACCTAACTGCACATGGAAATTTAGACCATGATTACTGCAGCATCTGAAATCAGCAGAGAAATATAGATTGTGTGTTTTTGGAGATCAAATTCAGGCCCTTGTGCATGCTAGACAGGTGATCTACCACTGAACTACACCCCCATCCCTAGACATTTTTTTAAATAAACAATCATGGGACGACAGGATAGACATATGGAAAAGAAGATTCATTTTGCACACCATATACCATATAAATTCTAAATGGGTGAAAAAACAAAAATATTGTACATATATTAGAAGAAAAAATTGGTGAATTCCTGTAACATATGTCAGTGAAAATTTCCCAAATGTAGGAAAAAGCTTGATAACTTTGGTCATATTAAAAAAAAATTCTGCATGTCAAAAACTCGCTAAGCACAAAGTAAAAATACAAGTGACATCTGGGGAAATATTTGCATCTCCTCTCATAGAGAAAAGGCTAATATACCTAGTATCTAAAGACTTTTTAGAAATTGAGAGGAAAACCTTTATAAACTGGACAAAAAATGCATATGCATAAATGCAAATGGAGGCCCCCCTCCCCTTCCCTCCACCTTTTGTCAAACTTTTCATGTATTAGAAAAAATGTGCAACTCTTGACTTTCTGAGTCTGGCTTATTTTGCTTAACATAGTGTTCTCCCGTTTCATCCATTTTCCTGCAAATGACATAATTTAATTCTTCTTTATGGCTGAATAAAACTTCATTGTGTATATAAACCACATTTTCTTTATTCATTCATCTGTTGGTGGACACCCTAGACTGTTCCGTAGTTTGGCTAGTGTGAATATTTCTACTATAAATGTGGGTATGCATGTATCTCTACAGTATGCTAACTTTAGTTCTTTTGCATATATACCAGGGAGTGGTATAGCTGGGTGTTATGGTTTGGCTGTGTGGTATCCCCCAAAAACTCATGTGCAAGACAATGCAAGAAAGTTCCGAGAAGAAATGATTGGGTTATGAGAGCCTTAACCCAATCAGTGAATTAATCCCCTGATAGGGATTAACTGAGTGGTAACTGAAGTGGTAGGATGTAGCTGGAGGAGGTGGGACTTGGGATGTGGCTTTGGATTATACATTTGTATCTGGCAAGTGGAGACCTCTCTGCTTTCTGAGCACCGTGATGTGAGCTGCTTCCCTCTGCCACCCTGTCCTGCTATGATGTTCAGCCTCACCTTGAGCCCCAAGGTATGGAGCCAGCCTTCTATGGACTAAAATAGAGGGCTCTGAAACCATGAGCCCTCAGATAAACTCTTCCTGATCTACAGTTGTGCTGGTTGGTCCTTTAGTCACAGCAGTGAAAAAGCTGACTAAAACACTGGGTCATTTGGTGGTTCCCTTCCTAGTCTTTTTTTCCTACATTTTAAAAAATTGGTACATTATAGTTGCACATAATGATGGGATTTGTTGTTACGTAGTTATGCTTGTACAATATAACAATATAATTTGGCCACTATCACTCCCTGGCACTTCCCCACCTCTCACCTCTTGGTCCCTTTCTTCTGATGCTCTCCCTTTGATTTCATGAGATCACACCTACCTTTCTTTTCCTTTTCCTTCTCTAGCTTCTGCATATGAGAGAATATGACCCTTGACCTTCTGAGTTTGACTTATTTTACTTAACCTAAGGGTCTCTAGTTCCATCCATTTTCCTGCAAATGACATAATTTCATTTTTATTTATAGATGAATAAAACTCCATATATACCACATTTTCTTTATCCATTCATCTGTTGAAGGACATGTAGGTTGGTTCCATAATTTGATTATTTTAAGTTGTGTTGGCGTGAAGATGTATACACGGATCACTGTAGTATGATGACTTTAATTCTTTAGGATAAATATTGAAGAGTGGTATAGCAGAATCATATGGTGGTTCCATGTCTAGTCTTTTAAGAAACCTCCATACTGATTTCCATAGTGATTGTACTAACTTATAATTGTACCAACGGTGTAAAAGGGTACCCTTTTCTCCAAATCCTCTCCAGGATTTATTCTTAATTGTATTCTTGATGACTTCCATTCTGACTGGTGTGAGTTGAGATCTCAAGGTAGTTTTGATTTGCATTTCCCCAATTGCTAATAATGCTGAACATTTTTGTTGGCCTTTTCTATTTTGTTGTTGGAGAAGCGCCCGTTTAACTCATTTGTCCATTTATTAATTGGGTTATTTGATCTTTGGTGTAAAATTTTTTGAGTTCTTTCCATATTCTAGATATTAATCCTCAGTCAGAAAAGTAGGTAGCAAAGATTTTTTTTCCCATTCTGTAGGTTCTCTCTTCACATTCTTGTTTCCTTTGCTGTGCAGAAGCTTTTTAAATTTGATGCCATCCCTTTATTAATTCTAGGTATTATTTCCTGAGCTCAAGGGGTCCTATTGATAAAGTTATTGTCTGTGCCTATATGCTGGAGTGTTAAACTTTTGTTTTTTTTTTCTAGGAGTTGCATAATTTCTGTTATAATTTCTAGGTCTTTAATTCATTTTTTTTTTCCATTCTGGGGGGCATTTTTGCACGATTTTCTGTCTTTTTATGGTTATTTTTAATTATGCATGCCAGTAGAACCCATTTTGGTATAATTATACAGCCAGGAATATATCTTTTTTTCACAATATAGATTCACATGATTCATATAATCTTACATATACATAGGGTAATATTGTCTGTCTCAGTCTACTATCTTTCCTACCCCCACCCCTTCCCATCCCATTTTCCTCTACACCATCCATACTTCCTCCATTCTTCTTTAACTCATTTTGAGTTGATTTTTGTGCAGGGTGAAGGTCTAGTTTCATTCTTCTACATATGGGTAACTAGTTTTCCCAACACCATTTGTTAAAAAGATTGTCTTTTCTCCAATTATGTTTTCGGCACCTTTGTCAAGGATCAGATGACTGTAGATGTGTGGGTTTGTCTCTGTGTTCTATTCTGTACCATTGGTCTATGCATCTGTTTTTATGCCAATATCATGCAGGTTTTGATTACTGTAACTCTACTGTATAATTTGAAGGCAGGTATTGTGATGCCTCCAGCATTGTTTTTTTGGCTTAGAATTATTTTGCCTATTCTAGGCTTTTTATTCTTTCCAATGAATATTAGGACTGTTTTTTTTTTTTTTTTTTTTTTTTGCTAGTTCTGTGAAGAATGTCATTGGTATTTTGATGGGGATTGCATTGAATCTGTATGTTGCTTTTGGTAGTATGGTCATTTTAACAATATTGTGCATATCCATGAACATGGGAGGCCTTTCCATCTTCTGAGAGCTTCATTTTTTTTTCTTCAATACTCTGTAGTTTTCATTGTAGAGGTCTTTCACCTCCTTGGTTAGATTTATTTCTAGGTATTTCATTTTATTTTTTAAGGGTTATTGTGAATGGAATTGGTTTTCCAGTTTCTTTCTCAGCAGATTCATTATTGATATATAGGAAAGTATTGTTTTCTGTATGTTGATTTCATACCCTGCTACTTTGCCTACTTTGTTTATTAGCTCTAGTAGTCTTTTTCTTTTTTTTTTTTTTTTGGAACCAGGGATTGAACTCAGGGACACTCGGCCACTGAGCCACATCCCCAGTCCTATTTTGTATTTTATTTAGAGACAGGGTCTCACTGAGTTGCTTAGGGCCTCGCTAAGTTGCTGAGGCTGGCTTTGAACTCGGGATCCTCCTGACTCAGCCTCCCAAGTCTCTTGGATTACAGGCGTGCGCCACCACGCCCGGCTCTAGTAGTCTTCTGATGGAGTTTTTTGAATCTTCTAGGTTCATATTATAGGTTCATATTATCTGCAAACAGTGATAATTTGATTTCTTTCTTTCCTATTTTTATCCTTTTAATTTCCTTCTCTTACCAGTTACTCTGGCTAGAATTTCTAACACTATATTAAATAGGAGAGGTGAGAGTAGACATCCTTGTCTTGCCCCAGATTTTAAAGGCTATTTTTAGTCTTTTGAGGTACCTCCATCTGATTTTCATAGTGGTTGTACTAATAAATGTTTCTCTTCTCCCCTGCATTCTCACCAGCATTTATTATTATTTGTATTCTTGATGATTGCCATTCTAACTGGAATGAGATGAAATCTCAGTGTAGTTTTGATTTGCATTAACCTGATGGTGAAAGATGTTCAACATTTTATTCATATATTTGTTGACCATTTGAGAAATGTTGGTGTAGTTCATTTGCTCATTTATTGATTAGGTTTTTTTTTTTTTTGGTGGTACATTTTTTGAGTTCTTTATATATTCTGAATATTAATGGTCTGTCAGAAGGGTGGTTGGCAAAGATTTTCTCCCATTCTGTAGGCTCTTTCTTCATGTTATTGATAGTTTCCTTTGCTGTGCTGAAGCTTTTTAATTTGATGACACACCATTTATTACTTCTTCATGTTATTTCCTGAGCTTTAGGAGTCCTATTGAGCAAGTCATTTCCTATGACTATATGTTAGAATGTTGGTCCTGTATTCTTTTTCCTTCCTTCCTTCCTTCCTTCCTTCCTTCCTTCCTTCCTTCCTTCCTT
>JAJEJO010046954.1:80812-225804 GCA_020662805.1 Glaucomys volans
CTTCCTTCCTTCCTTCCTTCCTTCCTTCCTTCCTTCCTTCCTTCCTTTCTTAACATTGCAAAGCCTCTGGTCTAATCATAGGCCTTTGATCCATTTCAAGTTGACTTTTATGTAGGGTGAGTGATAGGGACCTAGTTGTATATATGGATATAACAAACTTTATTTTAAACTTACCAAATACTTTAAAATTTTTTTTTTTTAGTTGTAGATGGATACAATACCTTTTTTGTTTATTTATTTATTTTAATGTGGTGCTGGGAAATGAACCCACTGCCTCACGCATGCTAGGCAAGTGCTCTACCACTAAGCCACAACCCAACCCCACCCACCAAATACTTTTGATGAAAAAAGTAATCTTTAGAGAAGAATTCCAAATTATGAGCACTGAGGGAATGTAACAATTAGCAAACCACCAGTTTGAACCCCATAAAGAAATAATGAATCTAAATCATTAATGATCTCCAGAAAAAGATAGGCAACCAGACATCAAGTGCTCCCTAAATTATGCAATAGGAAGTATATAGTATCACCTAGGAAATACCATTGCCAAAAATCTATAATCTGAATCAAGCCTTTGGATCTATAGCTGCTAGAATATAGGAAATAAACACATTAAATGATACTGGTAATCAGCAAATTCAAAGTGGGGTACATTTACAAACCATTTAGTTTTTTCAGCAATAAAAGTTTAAAAAAAAGAGGTGAATGAGAGGGAATTGTTATCAATTAACATAAGCATAAGAGAACAACTAGTGAAATGCAATGTGTGGACTTTGAATCCCTATTCAAACAAACCTACTATAAAAAGACACTGATGAAATAGCATAGTTTTTATGGTGGTAGCACACATAGTATAAAACTTACCAATTTAGCCATTTTTAGGGATATAGTTACTTCAGTGGCATTAATTACATCATTGTGCAACCATCACCCCATACATCTCCAGAATTACTTTTTCGTCTTCCCAAACTGAAGGTCTGTACCCATTAAAATCCAACTGCCTAGCCCGCCCCTGAAAATCACTGTTCTACTTTATGTCTTCATGAATTCGACTACTTCAAGTACCTCATGTGAGTGGCATCATACAATTACTTGTCCTCTTTTGACTGGCTTATTTCACCTAGGCTGTCTTCAACTTTCATCCTTGTTGCAGCTTGTGTCAGAATTTCCCTCCTTTTAGAGAAATCAGTGGAGTAGAAGAAAGGAATTGAGGGGGAAGTAGGAGGGGGGGGAAAGGGAAGAATAGTGGAGTCAATCTGGGAACAAATTTCTTAAGTACATATATGAATATACAACAGTGAATCTCACCTTTATGCTTATACACAAGGCACTAACTAAAAAAAAAAAAAAACTATAAGGAAATAGCAGAAAGATCAGTAGAGGGAAGGCAACAGTGGGAGGGAGTAGGGTAGGGAAAGGTGAAGTTCTGGGGACTGAGTTGGAGCAAATTGTATTCCATGCCTTTATGATTATGTCCAAATGGATCCTGATATTATATGTAACTAAAAAGAACTAATGAAAGAGAATTTTCTTCCTTTTAAAAACTGCATAACTCTAATATATATAATATATGTTTTACATATATAAACATTTGTTTATCCATTCATTCATTGATGGACAACTGATTGCTTCTGCTTTTCAGCTATTGGGACTAGTGCTGCTGTGAACATGTGCATACAAATATTCGTGAGTCCCTGCTTTCAGTTCAACTTCAAAGGAGTTGCTGGGTCTTATGGTAGTTCTAATCTTAATCTTTCAAGGAAATGCTGTACTGTTTTCCATAGTAGTTCTACCATTTTAAATTCTCGCCAGAAATGTACACCCTCAACTTATTTTCTGCCTTTTTTTTTTTTGATACTGACGACTGAACTCAGGGGCAATTTGCCACTGAGCTATATACCTAGCCCTTTTTATTTTTTAGTGTTAGGGTCTTGCTAAGTTGCCTAGGCTGGCCTCAAAATAGTGATATTCCTGTCTCAGCTTCCTGAGTCCCTGGGATTACAGGCATGTGCCACCATGTTTGGCTATTTTCTGCTTTTTTAAAACTTAAAAAAATTTTTTTAAAATTTTTCTCCCTTTTTTTTTTGACAATCACTATACTAGTAAGAGTAAAGGTATATCTCACTGTGGTTTTGATTACATTCCTCTAATGACGAGTAATGTCGACCATCTTTTAATGTGCTTATTAGCCATTTGCATATGTTCTTTAGAGAACTATCATACAAGGTTTTTCCAATTTTAAAATCAAGCTGTTTTCTCATTATTGTTGTGTTGTAGAAGTTTATTATATAATATGGATATTAATCCTTTACCAGATATATAGTTTGCAAATATTTTTTCCTATTCCATGGGATGTCTTTTTACTCTGCTGATAGGGTTCCTTATGCAAAACAGTTTTTACTTGATCTTTTGTTGTCATATTAAAAAACACATGGCCAAATCCAATGTCATGATGTTTTTCTCCTATGTTTTCTTCTAAGATTTTTATACTGTTAGCTGTTAGGTTTAGCTCTCTAATGTACTTTGAATTATTTTTGAATATCATGTTAAGTAAGAATTCAACTTTATTCTTTTCCATGTGGAGAGCTTGTTTCCCCATCATCATTTGTTGAAAAGATTGCCCTTTCCTTTTATTTGACCATGTATGCTAGGGTTCATTTCGGCTCTGTATTTTAGCAATTAGAAAAGTTAGAGCAGTTAACTACATAGTTGACCCTATGAAGAAATTGGTAATTTTATTAGGTTTTATAATGGTTTAGGTTGTATTATAAAAGGAATATTTATTATATAAAACATTTATGGATAAATTGCTATGATATTTGGAAATTAAAATACACCAGCAAGGTGAGGTGAGATGGTATGTGGGGGCAACTGTGTATGTGGAGATGGACATGAAACATGCTTTGCCAAATTCTTATAATTGTTGCAGCTGGATGATGGGCACATAGGAGCCTATTATATTTTCCTCTCTTGGGTATATTTGGAATTTTTCAAAGTAAGAAGTTAGAAATAAAAGCTTGCAAGAAAGCTAACTTAAAATATCATCTGACTCTAAGTGTCTAATAGACATCTCAAACTTGACATGTCCTCTGTTCTGGCCCTCCAAGCTTACTCCTTACTTACTGTTCATCATCTTAGTTAACAGACCTTTGTCACGTGGGCTCTCAGGCCCAAACTGTCTGGGTCTTCATGATTTCCTTCATATTTCACAACAAATCCATCAACAAATTGCTATGGTCTCTACATTCCAAACCATTTCTTAACATTTATACTGGTGTCTTTCTGGTTCAAACCACCATTATTTTTCATTTGGACAATTTTAATAGCTCCTAAGTTTTTCTTTGCTTCCAACTTTCTCATGCCCTATTCTCCTACAAATCATTTTCCATATTATTGCTAGATTAATCTTTTTTTCCCCAGTACTGAAGATTGAACCCAGGGGCACAGTATCACGGAGCTCCATCCCCTGCCCTCTTTATTTTGAGATAGGGTCTCATTAAGTTGTCAAGACTGACCTCAAATTTGCAGTCCTCCTGCCTCGGCCTCCCAAGTTCATGTAAATATAGGTACATGCCACTGTACCCAGCTAGATTGATTGATTATTTATTTATTTATTTATTTATTTTGGCACTGATGATTAAACCCAGGGGAACTTAGCCACTGAGCCATATCCCCAGCCGTTTTTATTTTATTTTTTATTTTGAGACAAGGTCTCCTTAAATTGCTTAGGGCCTTACTAAGTTGCTGAGGCTGGCTTTGAACTTGCAATCCTCCTGCTTCAGCCTCCTAAACCACTGGAATTATAGGTGTGTGCCCTTGCACCCAGCTAGATTAATCTTTTAAAAAATCAAATTGGATCAGATCTGATCACTGCTTGAAATCCTCCAGTAGATTTTTTTCTCATTTAGGATTAAATGCAGACTCCTACAAGGCTCTCTGTGAGCTCCGTGCCTATGTTTCTCCTACTTTCTAGTTTTTCTTCCTGAAATGTTTTTCCCTAAGACATGTCACAACTCAGTCACGTCTCAGCTCAGAGTTATTTCTTCAGTACAACTTGGAAGTATTTCTTGAACATTGTATTCAAAATTGTCAATACCATCCCCCAATGCTCTCGTTTTTTTTCAATGGGGTCACTTGTTTATAGTCTGTCACCTCCTACTAGAATATAAGCTCTAGTTGAGTAGAGCTCTTATTCCTTAAACCTAGAGCACTCTCTAGTGCATGTGTAGGTGTTAGATAAATTTGTGTTGAATAAATGGCTTTGTTTCCAGTAAATTTCTGGCAGTATGTGAAATGAATTCTGGTTGTTCCTGGAAAGGGAACCAAACCGAAACTGGAAGACTAACTACTACTGCTGTAGCTTAGGAGAAAGGGACCATTTCAGGCCCATCTCAAATGGGGAATAGAAAGATACATACAAGGCAGAATCAACAGGTCTGAGCAACTTGTTGAGAGGGGAAAGAGAAGAGGAGGAGAAAAGAAGTTTTGATCCAAAATTACATGACTAGTGAGTGATAGCGATATCATCAACAGGAATAGAACAGGAAAGATGAGAGGGGTTATGGATTCTGTTTTTGATATATTAGGACAGGGTGCTAACAGGGAATTGGATATGAGGAATGTGACCCAAGAGAGGTCACCTCTGGAGATACTGCCTTGAGAATTGTCCAAATGGAAGTGCTAATTAAACCCCTGGGGCCAACTGGAAGTTGCTAAAGGAGAGAGTCCAGAGAGAGAAAGGGGCAAGGCAGACTGGCGCAAGTCAGGGCTGGAGTGTCTCAGGGTCCAGTAGACACAGGAAGGGTCCAGTATTGAAGCTTCCCCCAGGGTTAAGTTCACAAAGGCCTAAACACCATGTTGTCTTTGAGCTTTACTCTTTAAACTTCAAGCTTTTCTCTACTGTAAAAGTTGTTTCTATTCTCTTTCTATTCTATCCACTTACTGAAACTTTACCTAAACAAGCAAATGAACAAAAAATTCCACTTTTTCTCTGTCTTTATAGCACATATTACATTCTAATTGATACGGTTTGGATGTGGTTTGTTCTCTAAGGGTTTCTGTGCTGGTGGCTTGGTCCCAGTGTAGAGTTGGGGCCTAGTGGAAGGAAGTCAGGTCATTGGGGACATCACCCTTGGAAGGGATTATTGTAGTTCCCAGGGAACCCCTGTTAGTTCCCATAACAGTTGGTTGCTATAAAAAGAGCAAGAATGCCCCCATCCCTGGTGTCTAGCTTCTTGTCTCACCATGTGATCTCTCCCTCTCACATGCACGCCAGCCCAGATGCCATCTGCCATCTTGTGACCCTGCCAAAGGGGCCTCATCAAAGGCTGAACAAATAGGGTTGCCAAATCTTGGACTCTCAGCTTCTACAACTATGAATGTAATAATAATCTTCTTTTCTTTATAAAGTACCTAGTTTCAGGTGTTTGTTATAACAACAGAAATGGAATAATACCTAATCAACATTTTTCATTGGTATTTCTCCCTTCTCTCAAATTGAATTTTTTTCATGTTCACATTCTTTCTATTTATCTTTTTTAAAATCTGTCCATTAGTAACAATGGATAGCACAATAGTAATAAAATAGGTGTATGCACTCCTTACTTGCAGGAAAAACCTGTATTTTCTTTCTTTCATTTATTTTTAATTACACAAGGGATAAATCCATTCACCCCATGAAAAATTTAAATGATTCAGAACCATGAAGAATTAAAAGTTGTGTTCCTCAATATCAATGAACTCTAGAGTTTTCGACATTTTATGTTTTGGTGTGTATCCTTCCAGATCTATGCGTGTGTGACAGAGAGGGAGAGAGGGAGAGAGGGAGGGAGGGAGAGAGAGAGGGAGAGGAAGAGGGAGAGGGAGAGGGAGGGAGGGAGGGAGGGGGAGAGAGAGAGAGAGAGAGAGAGAGAGAGAGAGAGAGAGAGAGAGAGAGAATGCACACGAAAGAAATTATATACTCTGGTGCGTGCAGTGTATTTTTCCATAATTGATTTAAGTTGTATTTTGAATCCCATTATGTTAGGTGGTAGGGAAACAATTCTCAGAGAATTTAAAGTTGTCATATCAATTCCTCTTCAGAAACTTCAAGACCCACATCAGCATCAAATTTCTGCTTTCCTTCTGATATTTCCCCCTTTTCCAAATGTGTGGACTGTTCATGTAATCTGGGAGTAGGGTGACCAAGGGTCATGGTTTTCCTGACACAGAGAATTCCTAGAATGTGGCACTTTCATTATTGGAACTGGGAAAGTTTGGGTCAAACAGGCATAAGTGGGTCTGCAGATCTTGGAATGGGAGTGGGGATGAAAGCTGGCACCCATCGATCAAGAATTCTTTAAGTCTTCTGTTTCTGGCATAAACTTTACACCCTGAACCCTTCAGAGATTGCATTTATTTAGAAACTCTCAGCAAATAATTGAATCTTGTTCTCATAGTTTCTATTTCATTACCTCCTTCTGGAATTTTCCATGTTTTCCCTGCTCCTTTGGACCAACAGCTTCTTTAGGGTTCATGGTCTCATTTTGCGATATAATTTTCTCCTTAGACAGTGCCTTTTGGATCACTTTTCTGACCCTCACTCTCTGAAGTTCATAGAAACATCTTCCTAATAGAGCCCAGAGAGATTTTCTAGGACCCACACCCCAGCCTGAACCGGAGACCTCAGTCCCCACTTCTCCTGGACAGAGGTCCATAGCAGGGACATCTTTCTCATGTGTGCACAAGGTAACTGTGGTGGGGACAGAGAATGAGGGGCTGGAGGGGTTAGAAGAACACTTGAACTTATAAGCATATTATGTTTTACTCTAATGAAAAGTAAGAAATTATTTTATACATATAATATTATATAATAAATAATATATTATTTATGTTGGGGGGGGTACTGGGAATTGAACACATTGCTTACCCAGTGAACCACATCCCCAGCTCTTTTTTATATTTTATTTAGAGACAGTCTCACTAAGTTGCTTAGGGCCTTGCTAAGTTGCTGAGGTTGCTTTGAGCTCAGCCTGCAGAGCTGCTGGGATTACAGGTGTGAACCACCCTGTCTGGCAAGACATTGTTATTAATATAAATTTCTGAATTGATGCTAGTACAGACACTCATGTGATGTCGGATGGTCGTATAACATACATGTGGAATACCCTAAAGGAAAAGTGATGATTCTACTATGTGGAAGGAAATCACAGAGGTTGCCTCCATCCTCACTGTTTATTTTCAGCTTATTGCAAAGTACTGCAATTCAATTTTTGTGTGCCTGGGTGGATTACATAGTGTATTATCTACATTTAGTTAAAACAAACTCTATAAAATATTTCAGTGACTTAAAATACTGATGTTTACACCAATAATGTAAGTACGAGAGAACAAGAATGGTAGCACCTGCTCCCTGACCCCTAACTATTCTTCTGCAATCATAATCATCTCCTGTTTGTCTGCAAACATGCTGGCAGCAATCACTTTCTGGGTCTTTGTCCTGGCTGATGCCTCTGCCTGGTGTGCTCTTCTTCGCCCCCCCTCCCCCTCCCTCCCCCTCCCCCTCCTCCCCCTCCTCCCCCCCTCCTCCTCCCCCTCCCCCTCCTTCCTTCTTTAAATATTTTTAGTTGTAGAAGGACACAATACCTTTATTTTATTCATTTTTATGTGGTGCTAAGGATTGAACCCAGTACTTCATACATGTAAGGCAAACACTCCAACCCTGCTTCTTTCTGTTCTTGATAGGGCTCACTCCCTTACCTCCTTCAAGTTTGTGCTCACACACTGCCTAAATACCTGATTTTCATAAAATTGCAGCCCCCGCTGCATTTCTCATTTCCTTTCATCTGCTTTATTATTATTGTGTATTTCTAACATAACTTGCAATGTGCTTATTTACTCAATCAATCATCTGCTCTGCAGAACACTTCATGAGGACCAGGGGTATTTTCTTTGCTCCTGTACTGCCAGTGCTTAGAATAGTGCTGAGCACATGGCAGACCACATGGTGAATAAAGGCAAGACAACTGTAGAACCAACCCTCTTTTTACTCTTCGTGCATGCTCCTTATTAGCCATTTAATCTGAATATTTGCAAAAGTACACGCCCATTTAGTTCTGAGAATTTCCAACACGATGCCTTCAAGTGCTCATAGCAGGTAGGCCAGTTTGCCAGATGTGGTCACCTCATGTCTCACCTATTCCTCCTCTCCATCCCTGCTCATGTGAAGCCACTTGGAGAAGCCTCAGAAGAGCAATGTTCTTTCTGTGCCAGGGTGCTGCCTGGGTTGATTTTTCCCCTTGCTTTTTTTTTTTTTTTTTTTTTTTTTTTTGCTGTGCTGGGGATTGAACCCAGGGCCTTGTGCTTGCAAGACAGACACTCTACCAACTGAGCCATATCCCCAGTCCCCCTTGCCTTTCGTTATAGGAACTTTGTGACAGTCTGAGTGGAAGAAAAGGCTAGGAAACAATCTTGAGCTATATCTGCACAGCAAGCACCCAGATTTTTACTGAGATGTCCTGTTTCTTCAGGGCCAACTGGAAGCTCCAAAGGCTTCCAATCCCTGAACACCAGTTGACACTGTGATTTCAATAGTGGGGAGGGAGGAGTGGCTATAGACTTTTGCCATGCTTCATTTCCTTTCTATGGACCAATTTTGCATCCAGAATCAGGTATGGTGGTGCATGTCTGTGATCTCAGAGACTCAGGAAGCTGTGGCAGGAGGATCAGAAGTTCAAGGCCAGCCTGGGCAATTAAACAAAACTTTGACTCAAAATAAAAAATAAAAAGGGCTGGGGGTGCAGCTCAGTGGTAAAGTCCTCCTGGGTTCAATCCCAGTAAAGCAAAAACAAAACAAAACAACAACCAAGACCATTAAGTGGCTTCAGTTTTGAGTTAGCACTGGACAACAACACTTCATTCCATAAAATATTTGATGGATTGAGCAGAAGAGGTTAGTTTTATAAACAGGGCTGAAGAACGCAAAAACAACAAAAAAGCTGATTGTTCCAGGTCACTCTTGAATAGATTCATCTGAGTTTTGTCTTGATTCTCCTCTTTCTACTGAAGGAACAAAACTGTTTAAAAATCATTCCATTCTCTCTTGTGTTTTCTGCCCTCTCCTTTTTGTCTCGTCCTCATGAAGCAGTTTCTTTTCATTCAAATGTAGAACATAACTCCAGCTTACAAACCAGTGTGACTGTCTATATATGTTTGCACGGGTGGTGACAGCAAGAGGGGAGGACAGGTTATCTACTTTAGCAACAGCAGCATTACTAATGTAAGGACCTCACATTAATATCATTTGTTTATAAGTGAAGTCTGATCTTAAAGATTGTTGCTTATTCTGTCCTTTTCCACAAGATATACTCTTATCAAGACCCAATTCAAATATTACCTCCTCTGTGAAGGCTTCCCAGCTTTCCCTGGAAGAGAAAAAAAAAATGAACTAACCATTGACTTGAATGAGTCAAGTTGACTGAGTGAAAGCTTCATTGAGCAATCAGCTTGTTATGCTGGCTTCCAATGTGTGAACAATGCACCAAAATAAAGTGCTGAGAGAGGATTAAGTAGCTTCAAAACCACTAGAGAAACAATTGCTAATTGCAGAGGACTGGTTTAAATCCATTTGAAAAACTGCAGTGTGGATGGAAGTAGGAAATGGTTTGCTTTGCCTATTACCATAAAGATTTAGGGCAGTCATTTGCTTATTCATTTGCCCAGGAGGAGTGGCATGCTATTACTGGGGGAAGGACTCTCAAACTCTTAGCCAGTCACTAAATCTTTGCTGGAGATGAGATTGTTCTTTTCCCACCCCAGGAAGGTTTTCTTTGCCTTTTTCCCCTCTCCTTTCCTTTTTCTCTCTTTTCAGTTTTAAATACCATGGCTTCTTATAGTATACGCTGTGAATGAAGAGAAAAATTTACTTTTTCATGACCTTCTTTTATTTAAAAAAATTTTTTTTTTTTTTTTTTTTGCACTGCTGGGGATTGAACCCAGGGCACTTGTGCTAGTGAGACAAACACCCTACCAACTGAGCTATATCCCCAGTCCTAAACCCAGGGCTTTTGAATGTGAGGCAGATACTTTGCCACTGAGCTACATCCCAGCCCATGACCTTCTTTTATTTTTGAGACTGGAACTTGTTTCAGATGTTGGCTTGTTAATATGAGGTTTGTTCATGTTTGGATAACAATGATAATGGGTATTTATTGAGTGCTTATTATGTACTGTTCCAAGTGACTAACAGACATTAATACATTTAATACTAAAGCAACCCCATGAGGTGTGTATTATTATTATTATTTACAGATGAGGGATTTGAGGTACAGAGAGGTTAACTTGCCTGAGGCCTCAGCTCTGAGATATGAGCCCAGGTTGTTGTTTCTAGAATTTGTGCTTCACCACTGTGGCAATTTACTACCTCTCTTTAAGAAAATCATTAATATTGCTATTCAAATTTACATTTTACATGATAAATTCGGAAAAAATGTATTTACTATGAAAACTATAGAAATGATAAATCTATCACACACACAATACTTTAGAAGTTTTACATAATTAGGGTGGTTTTAGAGAGCAAACTAGTGCTAGAAAACATAAACACACTCACTTCATGTTATAATTAATGCTGGATACCTCCCCAAGTCTCTTACACCTTACATTAGTTGGTTTTACATTACATTTATTTGTTATCCTCATCCCTAGGGATGTCATCTGCTTGTTTATGTCTGTCTCCCCGATGTCTCCAACAAAGCTTAGAGTATATTAGGTACCAAATAAAGCAGATGCAGCTTTTATTTTTGTTATATGTATTTTATTATATATAATATTATTTTATATTTGTGATATACATTTATTTTAATACATAATTATATGTTATGCTTTAAACACACTTTAAATATATACTTAAATGCTAAAAATAGAAACATGCACGTGTATAAATATGTAAGATTTATTATAAGCAAAAATACTGCCTACTCATATTTGTTGAATCTTTTAGATTTATTCTTCACTGCCTTTTGTCTGTTAATAATGTTCGAGTTCTTATTTTGTGTTTAGCATTACATTACTAAAATCTCTGTAGAAAATGAAGCCATGGTCAAAAACTTAAGTACCATTCGTAGATTCTGACAGTTCTGTTATTATTTTCCTCTGATGCTGGAGATAAAACTCAGGGACTTGCGTATGCTGGGCAAACACTCTATCACTGAGCCATACTCCTGGCCCCACTAGTTCTATTTTAAAAACTACATCCAAAGTGATGTTCATGAACACCCCTCTTTACCCCACTTTCCAACCTCCCCAAAGAAAGCAATCCCAGAGTATCCTCAGTTATGTCTCCCTTGCCATCTTTTTTTCTTTATTTTTTTTTTGAATTATTGCTTTATCTTTAGGACCTTGCTTGAATGTAGACCCTGTGTAGGTTATCCATGAAGAATATCTTACTTTTTCCTCTGTGATCTCAGAGGACTCTGTAGTTACTTGTGTACATGTCGTATCCCTGACTGGACTTTGCTCTTCCCAGTACTTGGCACATGGTAATTACTCAGTAAGTACTGCATGAAAGAATAATAATCTTAATGAAGTACTGTGAGAGAAAGCCAGTCAATCTAAACAGGAAATAAAATGGATGGAGATAACATTTTTAGTGTGATATCCTATATCTGCAATACTGTGTATAGCAGTAGTTTGAGTCAGAAGAATTAGTCATTATTTCCAAAGATTACATATTAAAGTCTATTAACTGAAGTGAAAAAAGAAAATGCTATATGTGCCAGGCCAATAGAAACCATTCTTAGTGTTGATGGTATACAAATTTATTCTATATGATTAGTAAGATTCTCAGCAATGAATTATACATTTTCCCTTGTAAAGGCAGTTTTCTCCCTCATTTATAAATAGGCGAAAGTCACATGTAGTATAGAAAACAAGATAAAAATAATTGCACATATTTATAAGCAACTACAGTTATAAACCAGTACATTCCCCTTTTGAGAAAATAGTGTGAAATTCAAGCGTGGGTGGTAGTTTGATTATGGAGATCTGTCATCTGCTTTCAGATACATTTCAAGAAAAGCACTGAGCTAATTAAATTTATTATTCATCTTCCTTCGAAGGAAAGCATATGCAAATTTCCTGAAGCAGATCATATTCATAATGAAAAGTACCATGCTCTGGGTTGGTCCCACCTCTCAGCTCTTTCTAGTAACAAGTAGTCCAGGTATATTGAGGAGGAAAATGTTTTGGCAGGATTTTCCATGGGAGGAAAGGGAGCTCTTTGCTAAGGGAGGTTTTCTTTCCTTTAGCAAAGTTGGAAATCTTCAGTGTTTCTACATAGAATAAAAGTTACATTGCTTTAGCTGCAAAAAAGAAGCCCCAGTCCTCATCTCTATAACATTGCTTACTAACGAGAAAGTCACCAGCTATTTCTTTATATGTTTTCCTGGAATTAAACAGTCATGCACATCTGGTTTGGAAATTGAGAATTCTCCCTCTTTTAAGGTTAACTGCAAGAGTGAAATAAGAAAGGTAAATCAGCCATCTGCTGAAGAGCTCACTAACCAGGCTGCAGGGGGTGGCCAGCATTTACCTCTCAAGGAATCTGGGCTTCTCAGTTTTCACATATCTTGTTTATCTTCCTGAGGCTGCCCTGTCCTCCAGAGCCTGGCTAATGATCTACTGAACATATGGCTGGGTCTACTTTCCCTTTCCCTTTTCATTAGATTTAAACTTCTGGAGGGCAGGGATAGGCACCTCTGTCGTTGCTGAACACCTGGAATACTTTTATGTTCAATCTTGGGCAATATTTCAGATAATGACTCTTTGGACTGGTCTTGAACAATTTCATGGAACAATGTTAATTCTTGTGTATGCCAAAACTACTCTTGATCATGTCTTTTTTAGGAGGCTGCTGTTAATACAAACTATAGCTTTTGAAGATTTACCAATACAAGAAATTTAATCATAAAAATCTTAGATGGTTTTCCAACTTTTATGCATCCTAAAAAACAAGTAGTTACTAGGGAAGGTACATGACTTTTTATAATAAAATATTTGCAGCACTTCTTAGTATGCTAAAAACCTATAATTAAAGTCCTAAGACCATTGGATATTTTCAACATTATTCATGAAAGTATAGAATAAATCCACACATTGGATGAATTTAAATGGATGGGGCAAAGATGAAATTGTCCAGGTATATCATATTTTACTCTATCTCCCCACCCCCCTTGTATTTACTAATTCAATTGAGTTTTGTCTTTTGCTAAATACTCTTCATAATTTCTAAGAATAGTGGCCAATGTTATTGCTACTAAGAACTATAATTTTTGCATCAGCCTTTTAGAAGATTTTCAGGAGACTGTCTTCCCCAAAAGAAAGCCTGGCCCAGCAAAAAGGCTTTGAACTATAATGCTCCCTTTTACTGACAATTCCATGACTTTATTCTGTGTGAATTGAGAGAGGATGCTTAACCTTTCCTTATCTAAGAAATGCTGTTAATAATTTCAACTTACAAGGTGATCCTGAGGGTGAACCAGATACTGCATACTGAGTGCCCAGCATTGGATAAACATGACAAGCAAGAACATCTCATAAAAATAGTAGAGGCATTAAAGATCTTTTTAGATGATAGCAATGATCAAAGTGCACAATGATAAGAGTGCACATTTTGAAAAGATAAGTTTTAGATCAAGGAGCAAAATTCTTCAAGTTTGCAACTTTAAATTTTTCCAAAAATACTTAAAGACAGTTTGTTAACTTTTCCTGTTCCTCAAATGCAGCCAGAAATTTCCTTCATCATGATTATGATTCCCACTGTTTCTTGTTGCATATCATTCATTTATTTCTTCCTCCATCCTTCTTCTAATCTGGCCATTTGAGAGATTTGAGTTTGTTCTTCATGATGGACATTTGTTTTTTTGTGTGTGTGGTGCTGGGGATTGAGCCCAGACCCTTGTGCATGTGAGATAAGCACTCTACCAACTGAGCTATATCCCCAGGCCATGATGGGCATTTTGAAATATGAGTGTTTCTGCAAGAAAATGGAGGTGAGAGTATGGGGTGCAACTCAAGGACAAGCAAATCTGGAGGTGGTTTGCATTTCCTGAACTTGCTATTTTGGTGGCATGTGAGGTAACCTTAAAACTTGCCTTGAAGTTTCTTCGTCCTGAAAATGGAAGCACCTTCTCTCCATCTTGAGATAATTACTCTACTACAACCTAGAAAGGTTTTCTTAATTCTTTCTTTTCTTAATTCTTTGTGTATGAATTAAGAAAAAGGAAGTATCAATTGCCTCATGCCTTCCTGAAAGTATGATTTTCATTTCTAGTGGTATCTGAATGTTTCCAAATATTTCAAACAATTCAAATCCAAATAACTTACAAATAATTTCAGGTTTCCAAGATATTTTTGAGGTGTGTTCAAGATGTTCAAAAACTTTCTTAAAGTAGGCTGATAGTTTGAAATATGCCTGACTATCTTTCTGATAGCCAAAAGTAGGATTTTCTAGCAGAAAATTTGTCATTGATTTTATTTTATTTTGTTTTTTTGTGGTGCTAGGATTGAACCCAGGGCCTTATACATGCTAAGCAAGTGCTCTACCTCTGACGTATAGCCCCAACCCATTGGTATTTATTTTATAGCACATTGCATGGATGGGAACAGAAATGAAGAACTTCCCCCTGGAGGGCACATCTTTGTTCATGAAGATCTTGTGGGATATGTGCAGGGTGGTCATACGCATAGAATAATGAGTGCTGCTTATAAGATGTGTTCTGGGGGTTGTCAAATATGTTCTCTCAAATATCACCCTATTTAGGTGTAACTGACCTTGAAATGCCAACAGTTAGAAAGAGAACACATTGTTCCTTAGAGGAGATTTTGATGGAGTTTACACTGTAAAAATTGTCCCTTATCAAATAAAAGGAAAACTATCCTTAGTGCACAGAAAAGCACTTAATACCTGGAATGAGTTTAAGGAACAGTTAAACAGTTTATAGTGAATGGTAAATCAGACTGAACCCCTTCCTCTTTTCTATGCATCCCACATACTTTGGAGAATGTGACCCCTCTCCCAACTCTGGGATTCAGTTTAAATCAGTTGTGGGAACCTTAACCTCTTTGGGAGTGACTGGCCTAGGAGCATGGCCGAAGTCAGTTATCACATGGTGTCATACTGCCAACTGTAGATACTTGATCTAAATTGACCCCGAAAGGCTGAACAGATAGGTTTTTATTTTTCATTTTACTCTCTGTTGCTAGATATAACCAAGAAAATCTGTTACCTGCATTGTTGTTGCTCCTACCAGCTGCCCAAGACCAATGACAACCCCCTGATGAGGGCAGAACCAAGTCACTACAGTGAAACAGTCAGAGCCTGTGCCTGCAGGTCAGATATCCTATTACAGAAAATAAAACCTTCCCTTACTGAAAAAATAGTTTTGAGTCAGTTTTCTATATATTTTGTCTGAAAGTAGCCTAACCAATATAGGTCTCAGGAAATATTTGTTAATAACTTGTTAAGTGAATGAATCAGGGAAAAAGTGAGTAGGCAGAAGAAAGCTAGGGAGGGTAGGAAGAGAATGGAAGCATATCAATGAAGAGGTCTCCCATCCTGAGCCAGGAGTGAATTTCTGGGCTGGGGTTTTGGCTGGGGAGCTGCTATGTGTGTGGTCCTGAGAGCACTGTGAGGGGGCCTGTCTGAGTATCTGCAGCGAGCTGTGCTAGGCAATAGTGTTTCCAGGGACCCATGCAGAGGTGAATGGAGTGGTGCCTGCACCCCTGGTTTGCAAATCCTTCCCTTCTACAGGAGCATGAAGTTTACTTTCATTTGTTTACTTATTTACTAGAATTGCAATTGTATAAGGTCAAGCACTTTGTCTCAATGGCTACAAGACTGTCTGCTACAAGATAGGAACTCTGTCCATACTATTTTTTATTCTTTAGTAATAGTTTTAATGAGATTAAATCACACACCATAAAAGTTACCCCTTTAGAGTGTACAATTCAGTGACTTTTAATACAGTTGCAAAGTTGAGCAAGTATAACCTCTATATAATTTTAGCCTTTTTGCACTAAAAAGAAGCTTATTAAGAACCACTTCTCATTTTGCTCTACTACCAGCCCATAGAACTCACTAATTTTCTTTCTGCCTCTGTGCATTTGCCTTTCTTGACATTCTAAATAAATGGAATGATATGACAAGGTAGCTTTTTGTGGTTGGGTTCTTTCCCTTAGCGTGCTTTTAAGATTCATCCATGTCAAAGCATGTATCAGTGCTTCACTCTTTTGATGGTTGAATCACGTCACACTATATGGACAAACTACGTTTTTTTATCCATTCATCAGTTGATGGATATTTGTTTTTTCCAGTTCAAGACTCTTATAAACAATGCTGCTATGAAGACTTATGTAGAGTTTTTTTTGTGGATATATTCTTAATTCTCTTGGGAATGTGCCTAAGAATAGAAATGCTGGATCTTATGGTAGGTTCGTGTTTAACTTTTTGAGGAACTGCCAACAATTTTCCAAAGTGGCTGCACTATTTTACATTTTCAGCAGCAAATATATGGTACTCATTTTTTCCACATCCTTACCAAAACTTGTTATTAGTAGCCTTTTAAATTTTAGCTATCTTTGTGGTCGTAAAATGGCATTTCATAGTGGTTTTTCTCTACGTATTTTTAAAAGACTCAGTGAATCTGAATGAGGAACTTCATTTGACAAAGGTCTTGGGGTTTGCTCTGCCACTCTCCGGTGACCCTCTGAGGATACTTGCTCCTTGAGCCCTCCCCCAGCAGTTGGAAGATCAAAAGTAATCTTTGGATGCCTTGTGGGCTGGTTGGGGATATTTTCTCGTGTTTAGAAATGTCCATAATGTGCATTCACTGGGGCATGTAAGTTGTGGGCATCCTAGAAGAGTAAATTACATAGTTTCTTTAACAATTCATGGAAGCATTCAGGGGAAATCTGATGTTCCGGATAAAATGAGGCCCCAGGTAGTAACTGGAATCTCTGAGATAACAAATCATGAGATAACCATTAGGGTACCCAAAACACTAAATTTCATGTTGGGCAGGAATTAACTCAACGTGTGCGGTAACTTATTTTATGCTACTTAGAAACTCTGACCATTCCACACCTCCTTGACTAATAAAAAGAAAGTGAAATAAACACCACTTAGTAAATCTATTTTGTTTAGTGAAAAATGTCTTTAGTAGCATGGGCTCTGGAGAGTGGCAGGGGATAGGATAAGTGATTTTAAAAATAATCTTTGCTGGGGCAATATTGCACAAAGTTAGGGACACAGCATCTGGAGCCACTTCCTAACTGTAATTTTTGTCCTCTCTGCAACTCATCCATGCATCTCCATCTGAAAAATAAAAAAACAAACAAAAACAAAGTTCTATTAGTGTTACTGTGAGGATAGTGGACCACTATCTAAAATGCTTGACACAGAGTCTGTGACATAGTAAGTGTCATTAAGTTCAGCTATGGTTATTATTCATGGCTAAACTGCTATGACTCAGTCCCTCATTTAATAAATGAAGACATGAAGAGCTGGAGCAATTGAAAGCTTTGCTTAGGTGACAACCAAGCTCAGATTCAATCCAGAGCATGTGTTTCTTGTTTTAGAAAAAATTCTGTTGATAAATAATATTTACACAGAATCATGGGTTTCATTGTGCATATCCACACTTGCACATAATTTGGTCAACTTCATTCCCTGGTACCTCCACTTGCCCTGCCCTCTTCCCTACCCTTTATTCCCATTCTCTATTCTACTGGTCTGTCTTCTATTTTCATGAGAGTCCTCCCACCTTTTTTCCCTTTTTCCTCTCCAGCTTCATTTATGAGAGAAAACACAACCCTTGACCTTCTGAGTCTGACTTCTATTGCTTAACATGATACTCTCTAGTTTCACCTATTTTTCTGCAAATGACATAATTTCATCTTCTTTATGGCTGAATAAAATTTCATTATGTATATACCACATTTTCTTTATCCATTCATCTGTTGATGAATATCTAACCTGGTTCTATAACTTGACTATTGTGAATTGTGCTGCTAAAAACATGGGTATGCATGTACCTCTGAAGTACAAGGTTTTTTTTTTTTTAGATAATACCAAGAAGTGGTATAGCAGGATCATATGGTTCTATTCCTGGTTTTTTGAGGAACCTCCATACTGATTTCCATAGTGACTGAACTAAGTTATAGTCCCATCAACAGTGTGTAAGAGTTCCTTTTCCCCTGCATATTTAGCAGCGTTCATTGTTATTTGTATTCTTGATGACTGCCATTCCAACTGGGGTGAGATGAAATTTCAGTATAGTTTTGATTTGCATTTGCCTGACTGCTAAGGATATTCAACATTTTTTCCATATGTTTTTTGGCCATTTGTGTTTCTTCTTTTGAGAAATATCCGTTTGGCTCATTTGCTCATTTATTAATTGGTGTGTGTGTGTGTGTGTGTGTGTGTGTGTGTGTGTGTGTATGCATGCGCACGTGCATTTTATGCTAAGTTTAGTTCTTTCCATATTCTGGATATAAGATTTTCTCTTGAATGTAGGTCCTCTCTTGTTGTTGTTGTTGTTATTAATTTTTGCTGTGCAGAAGTTTAAAAATTTTATGCTATTCCATTTATTGACTATTGGTATTATTTCCTGAGCATTAGGAGACCTGTTGAAGTTGTTGCCTCTGCCTGTGTTAAAGTACACCTTTTTTGTTGTTTTTGGTAGTGCTGGGGCCTTATGCATGCTGGGTAAGCATTCTACCCCTGAGACAGATCCTTAGCCCTCCTGCTCCTATGTGTTAGAAGATCAACCCTACATTTTCTCCTAGCAATTATAAAGTTTTTGGTTTTATTCCTAGGTCTTTGATCCATTATCAAAGACCTTTGTCAAATGAAGTTGACATTATGAGTTGACTTTTGTGCAGGGGGAGAGAGAGGGATCTAGTTCCATTCTTGTACATGTGGATGTCCAGTTTCCCCAGCACCATTTGTTAAAATGGTTGTCTTTTCTCCAACATGTTCTTCGCACATTTGTCAAGTATCAGGTGGCTGTGAGTATGTGGGTTCTAGTCCATTGGTCTGTGTTCCTGTTTTTAAGCCAGTACCATGTCATTTTGTTACTATACCTCTGTAGTACAATTTATTTTATTTTATTTTTTTGATGTACATTCACATCGTTATTATTAATCATACACGCACATAGAGTCATGATGCCTCTCATTCCACCATTTTTCATACTGTAGTACAATTTAAAATCTGGTATTATGATGTCTCTCTACCATTGCCTTTTTTTTCTCCTCACAATTGTTATAGATATTCTGGGTCCTCATGAATTTCAACACTGTTTTCTTTAGTTCTTTTGAAGAATATCATTGGTATTTTGATGAGGATTGCATTGAATTTATAGATTGTTTTTAGTAATATGGTTATTTTAATGATATTAATTCTGCCTATTCATGGACATGGGAGGTCTTTCCATCTTCTAGTGTCTTTTGTTTCTTTTTTCAATGTTCTGACATTTTCTTTTTACCTCTTTGGTTAAGATTTATTCCTCAGTGGTTTTCTTTTTCTATTTTCTTTTTGTTTTTTTTTTTGTTTGTTTGTTTGTTTTGAGGCTACCACGAATGGAATTGTTTTTCTCATTTCCTTCTCAGTAGATTCATTGTTTGTGTATAGAAAAACTACTAGTTTTTTATGTTGATTTTGTATCCTGCTACTTTTCTGAATTCCTTTATCAGATCTACAAGTCTGGTGGTGCTTCATGGTCTTGTAAGGATAAGGTCCTATCATCTGTGAACAGGGATAATTTGATTTCTTCCTTTTCCATATGTATTACTTTTATTTCTTTCTCTTGCCTAATTTCTCTGGCTAAAATTTCCAAGTACTATATTGAGTAGAAATGGTGAGAGTAGCTATCCTTGTCTTGTTCCTGATTTTAGAGGAAACATTTTCAATTTTTCCCCATTTAGTATGATGTCAGTTTTCGGTTTGTCATACATAACTTTTATTATGTTGGGGTAAGTTCCTTTGTACCTAGTTATTTTAGGTTTTTATCATGAAGGGTGTTGAGTTTTGTCAAAGACTTTTTTCTGTATCTCTTGAGATGATCACGTGGTCTTTTTCTTTGACTCTATGTTGTGCATTGTATTGATTGATTTGTGAATGTTGAACCATCCTTGCATCCTTGGGATGAAGTTGGTTTTTTTTTATGTGTTACTGAATATGCTTTGAAAGTATTTTGTTAAGGATATTTGCTTTTGTGTTCATCAAAGACAATGGTCTGTCATTTTCTTTACTTAATGTATCATTATCTGAATTTGGTATTGGTGTGATACTGGCTTCATAGAATGAGTTGGAAGTATCCTCCCTTTCTGTTTTTATGTAATAATTGGAGGAGTAATTAGTTCTTTAAATATCTGGTAAGCTAGGTGTAGTGACACATGCTTGTAATCCCAGTGATTCAGAAGGTTGAGGCAGGAGGATTGCAAGTTCAAGGCCAGCCTCAGCAACTTAGTGAGGCCCAAGCAATTTATTGAGACCCCATTTCAAAATAGAATAATTAAAAAATCACTTGGGATGTAGCTCAGTGATAAAGTACACCTGGGTTCAATACCCTGTACCAATAAATAAATATATAAAGAAATAAATTTTTAAAAATTAAAAAATCTGGTAAAATTTAGCTGTGTATTTATCTGTTCCTGGGTTCTTCTTTTTGGGAGGTATTTTAAATTACTGCTTCAATCTCATTGATTGTGATTGTTCAGTTTAGGTTTTCTATATCCTCGTGGCTCAATTTTGGTAGCTCATATGTCTAGAAATATATCCATTTCTTCTCAGTTTTCCAATTTATTGAAATATAGATTTTCAAAATAGTCCTTAATCGTACTCTGGATTTCAGCAGTATCTGTTGTAATACCCTTTTTTTCATCTCTAATTTTATTAATTTGGATCTTTTCTCTCTTTCTTTTCATTTCTTTGACTAAGGGTTTATCATTTATTTTTTCAAAGAACTAACTCTTTGTTTCATTGTCCTTTGCTCTTGTTAATTCTCTATCATTAATTTCAGCTTTGATCTTTATTGTTTCTTTCCTTCTATTGGTTTAAGGATTGGCTTATTCTTCTTTGTCTAAGATCTTGAGATGCCTCATTACTTGTTTGTTTGAAATCTTTCTGATTTTTTAATGTAGACGTTAAAAAACTTTTCTCTTAGAACTACCTTCATTGTATACCAGAGGTTGTTATAGATTGTATTTCTATTCTTGTTTAATTCTAAGAATTTTGAAATTTCTCCCCTGATTTCTTTGATGACCTACTCGTCTTTCAAAAGTGTCTTATTGAATCTCCACTTGTTTGTGTAGTTTCTATAGTTTTTCTGGTTTATTTCTAAATTTAATTGCATTATGATCATATAAGATGCAAGAAATTGTTTCAATCTTTTTGTATTTGCCAAGACTTTCTTTGTGGCCTAAAATATGACATATTTTAGAGACAGTTGCATGGGCAGCTGAAAAGAAATGTATTCAGTTGTTTGGATGAAATATTCTTATAGATAACAGCTAAATCCATTTGGTCTATAGTAAGTTTTAACTATGTAGTATATTTGTTGATTTTATGTCTGGATGACCTATCAGTGAGAGTGGTATATTGAATAGTATCACCTACTATTATTGTATTGGGGCTTGCCTGAGTCTTTATGTTGAGTAGTGTTTATTTTATGAAGCTGACATTTTGGGCATAAATATTACAATCATTGTTTCTTTTTGAATTGTTCCCGTTGCAGAATGTAGTGACCTTCTTTGTCTCTCCTGACTAATTTTGGCATGTGTTTTGTCTGATGTGAGAGTAGCAACTGCTGCTTGCTCTTAGATTCCATTTGCATGGAATATTATTTCCATCCTTTCATGTTGTCTGTGGATGTCTTTGCTGATGAGGTGTGTTTCTTACAGGCAACATATAGTTGGGTCTTGTTTTTTACACTTACAGTCTGTCTTTTTATTGAAGAAATGACACCATTCATATTCTGTGTTATTATGGAGAAGAATGTATTACTTCCTGACATTGTGTTTCATTTTGAATGTTTGATTTTTGAATTATTTATTCAGCATTTCCTCCACTTAGATTTAATCCTAATTCTCATTTGCATATCTACTCTGCTGATGAGATTTATTTTTTCCTAAGCTTTCTTTGTTGTTTTTATCTTTTTCTTTTATGTGTATGTTTCCTTTAAGTATCTTCTGTAATGCCAGTTTAGTGACCATCAGTTCATTTAGTATTTGTTTATCTTGAAATATTTTTATTTCTTATTTGATTCTGAAGGATAGCTTTGAGGATATAGTAATCTATGTTTGGCAGCTGTTTTTTTCAGAACTTGGAATACATCATTTTGAGTCCTATTAGCTTTCTTCAGGGTTTCCTTTAAGAAACCTGCTGTTATTCTAATTGGCCAGCCTTTATAAGGACCTGATGTTTCCTCTTGCAGGTTTTAAAATTTTTTCTTCCATCTGGATTTTTAGCATTTTAGTTATAAAGTAGTGTGAGAAAATTATTTTCTGGTCTTGTCTATTTGGGGTTCTAAATGCCTGAAATATCTGATTGTCCATCTCATTACCCAGGTTGGGGAAATTTTCTTTTCTTTTCTTTTTTGGTGTTTTTTTTTAAATTGGTTCTTTTTAATTATACATGACAATAGAACCCATTTTGATATAATTATACAGCAGGGAATATATCTTTTTTTCACAATGTAGATTAACACAATTCGTATAATGTTACATATACAAAGGGTAATAGTCTCTGTCTCAGTCTACTATCTTTCCTTCCCCAAACCCCTCTGGTCCCATTTTCCTCTACACCATCCATACTTCCTCCATTCTTTTCTTGTCCCCTCGTTATGTATCAGCATTCTGTGATCAGAGAAAATATATGGCCTTTGGATTTGGGGGTTTGGCTTATTTCACTTAGCATGATATTCTTCAACTCCACCCACTTACCAGCAAATGCCATAATTTTATTCTTCTTTATGGCTGAGTAATATTCCATTGTATACATATACCACAGTTTATTTATCCATTCATCAATTGAAGGGCATCTAGGTTGGTTCCACAATCTAGCTAATCTGAATTGAGCAGCTATGAACATAGATGTGGCTGCATCTCTATACTTTGCTGATTTTAAGACCTTTGGGTATAGACTGAGGACTGGGATAGCTGGGTAAAATGGTGGTTCCATTCCAAGTTTTTTGAGGAATCTCCATACTACTTTCCAGAGTGGCTGCACCAATTTGCAACTCCACCAGCAATGTATGAGTGTGCGTTTTCCCCCACATCCACGCCAACATTTATTATTGCTTGTGTTCCTGATAATAGCCATTCTAATTGGAGTTAGATGAAATCTTAGGGTAGTTTTAATTTGCATTTCTAATTACTAGAGATGATGAGCACTTTTTCATATATTTGTTGATCACCTATATATCATCTTCTGTGAAGTGTCTGCCCAGTTCCTTAGCCCATTTTTTGATTGGGTTCTTTGTATTTTTGGTGTAAAGTGTTTCAAGTTCTTTATAAATTTTGGAGATCAGTGCTCTGTCTGAAGTGTGTGTCGAAAAGACTTTCTCCCACTCTGTAGGCTCTCTATTCACATTATTGATTGTTTCTTTTGCTGAGAAAAGCTTTTTAGTTTGAATCCATCTCATTTATTGATTCTTCCTTTTATTTCTTGCACTCTGGGGGTCATGTTAAGGAAGTCTGGTACTAAGCCAATGTGAAGAAGATTTGGGCCTACTATTTATTTGGTGAAGGGTCTCAGGTTTAATTCCTCAATCCTTGATTCATTTTGAGTTGAGTTTTGTACAGGGTGAGAGATGGGGGTTTAATTTCATTTTATTGCATATGGATTTCCAGTTTTGCCAGCACCATTTGTTGAAGAGGCTATCTTTTCTCCATTGCATATTTTTGGCACCTTTGGCTAGTATGAGATAACTGTACTTATGTGGGTTTGTCTCTGTGTCGTCTATTCTCTACCATTGGTCTACCTGTCTATTTTTGTGCCAATACCATGCTGATTTTGTAACTATTGCTCTATAGTAGAGTTTAAGGTCTGGTATTGTGATACCTCCTGCATCATTCTTCCTGCCCAGGATTTCTTTGGCTATTCTGGGTCTTTTGTTCTTCCAGATGAATTTCATGATTGCTTTTTCTATTTCTATGAGGAATGTCATGGGGATTTTTATTGGAATTGCATTAAATTTGTATAGCACCTTTAGAAGTATGGCCATTTTGGTTATATTAATTCTGCCTATCTGAAGAACACAGGAGATCTTTCCATCTTCTAGGGTCTTCCTCAATTTCTTTCTTTAATGTTCTGTAGTTTTCACTGTAGAGGTCTTTCACCTCTTCTGCTAGATTGATTCCCAAGTATTTTATTTTGGGGGGGGGCTATTGTGAACGGAGTTTTTTTCCTCATTTCACTTTCAGATGATTCATTGCTTATGTATATAAATGCATTTGGTTTATGTGCATTTATTTTTTATTCTGCTATTTTACTGAATTCATTAATTAGGTCTAAAAGTTTCCTGGTGGAGTTTTTTGCATCCTCTAAATGTAGGATCATGTCATCAGCAAATAGTGACAGCTTAACTTCTGCTTTTCCTATTCATATTCCTTTAATTTCTGTGGTCTGTCTAATTGCTCTGGCTTGTATTTTCAAGCATAATGTTGAATAGAAGTGGTGACAGTGGGCATCCCTGTCTTGTTCCAGTTTTTAAAGGGAATGCTTTCAGTTTTTCCCCATTAAGAATGATGTTGGCAGTGGGCTTAGCATAAAAAGCTTTTTCAGTGTAGAGGTGTGTTCCTACCATCCCTATTTTTTCCAGTGTTTTGAGCATGAAGGGGTGTTGTGTTTTGTCAAATGCTTTTTCAGCATCTATTGAAATAATCATATGATTCTTAACCTTAAGTCTATTGATGTGATGAATTACATTTATTGATTTCTGGATGTTGAACCAACCTTGCATCCCTGGGATAAACCCCACTTGATTGTGGTACGCTATCTTCTTAATATGTTTTTGTAAGCAATTTGCCAGAATTTTGTTAAGGATTTTTGCATCTCTATTCATCAAAGATATTGGTCTAAAGTTTTCTTTCCTAGATGTGTCTTTGTCTGGTTTTGGTATCAGAGTGATACTAGCTTCATGGAATGAATTTGGAAGGGTTCCCTCTTTTTTTGTTTCATGAAATACTTTCAGGAATATTGGTATAAGTTCTTCTTTGAAGGTCTTGTAGAACTCAGCTGAGAATCCGTCTGGTCCCAGGCTTTTCTTGGTTGGTAGGCTTTAGATGGCTTCTTCTATTTCATTTCTTGAAATTGATCTGTTTAAATTGCATATGTCCTCCTGGTTCAGTTTGGGAGGATCATATGTCTCTAGAAATTTGTCGATGTCTTCAGGATTTTCCATTTTACTGGAGTATAGATTTTCAAAGTAGCTTCTAATTATGTTTTGTTCTTCAATGGTGTCCGTTGTGATATTTCCCTTTTCATCACAAATTTTAGTAATCTGAGTTTTCTCTCTCCTTCTTTTTGTTAGTGTGGCTAAGGGTTTATCTATTTTGTTTACTTTTTCAAAGAACCAACTTTTTGTTTTGTCATTTTTTTGAATTGTTTCTTTTGTTTCAATTTCATTGATTTCAGCTCTGATTTTAATGATTTCCTGTCTTCTACTACTTTTGGTGTTGTTCTGTTCTTCTTTTTCTAGGGCTTCTTTTTTTAGGTTAGGTCGTTTAGTTGTTGATTTTTTATTCTTTTCTTGAATGCGCTCAATGCAATGAATTTTCCTCTTAGTACTGCTTTCATAGTGTCCCAGAGATTTTGATATGTTGTATTGTCATTCTCATTTACCTCTAAGAATTTTTTTGTCTCCTCCCTGAGGTTTTCTGTTATCCGTGCTTCATTCAATAGCATATTATTTAGTCTCCATGTGGTGGAGTAGTTTCTGTTTTATATTTTGTCATTGATTTCTAATTTCATTCCATTATGATCTTGTAGAATACAAGGTGGTATCTCTACTTTTTTTATTTACTAAGGGCTGCTTTGTGGCATAACATATGGTCTATTTTAGAGAAGGAGCCATGTGCTGCTGAGAAGAAAGTGTATTCACTTGTTGATGGATGGCATATTCTATATATGTCTGTTAAGTCTAAGTTATTGTGTTACTGAGTTCTTTGATTTCTTTGTTTAGTTTTTGTTTGGAAGATTTATCCAGTGGTGACAATAGTGTGTTAGAATCACCCAGAATTATTGTGTTGTTGTGGTCTATTTGATTCCTAGAATTGAGAAGGATTTGTTTGATACATATGGATGGGCCATTGTTTGGGGCACAAATATTTATGATTGTTATGTCTTCTTAACTTATGTTTCCCTTAAGCAGTATGAAATGACTGTCTTTATCCCTTCTGACTAACTTTTGACTTGAAGTCCACTTTATCTGATATAAGGATGGAAACCCCTGCTTTTTTACTGAGTCCATGTGTGTGGTAGGTTTTTTTTCCCATCCTTTCACCTTTAGTTTATTGATGTACTTTTCTATGAGATGAGACTCTTGAAGGCAACATATTGTTGGGTCTCTCTTTTTAATCCAATCTGGCAGTCTATGTCTTTTGATTGATGAGGTTAGGCCATTAATGTTTAGGGTTATTATTGAGATATGATTTGTATTCCCAGTCATTTTGGCTTAGTTTTGGTTTTTAACTTGACTTGGTTTTTCCTTTGATTGGCTTTTCCTTTAGGGTAATTCCTCCCTTTGCTGACTTACATTGTTGTTTTCTGTTTCTTCTTCATGGAATATCTTGCTGAGAATGTTCTGTAGCGTAGGCTTTCTATGTGTAAATTCCTTTAACTTTTGTTTGTCATGGAAGGATTTTATTTCATTTTCAAATCTGAAGGTTAGTTTTGCTGGATGTAGGATATAAAGTAGTGTGAGAAAATTATTTTCTGGTCTTATCTATTTGGGGTTTTAAATGCCTGAAGTATCTGAATGTCCATCTCATTACCCAGGTTGGGGAAATTTTCTACTATTATTTCACTGATTAGGTTATTAATGCCTGTAGCCTATAATTCTTCTCTTTCATCAATATCAGTGAACCTTAAATTAGGTCTCTTAATGTTGTCCCAGAACTCTTGAATATTCTGATAATAGTTTCTTTTTCTTTTCTTTATTGCTGTCTAAGTATTCAAGTTCACATACCTTGTCTTCAGGGCCTAAAATTTTATCTTTTATTTGATTGATCTATTAGTGAGTCTTTCAACTGAGTTTTATTTTATTTTTTATTTTTTTATTTTTTTTGGTGCTGGGGATTGGACCCAGGGCCTTGCACTTAACAGGCAAGCACTCTACCAACTGAGCTATATCCCCAGCCCTCAACTAAATTTCTTATTTGACTATTTGAGTTTTTAATTTCCAGTATTTACATTTGCTTCTTTTGCAGAATCATTATCTCTTTGTTGAAAAACTCTTTCATACATTGCATTTTATCCCTTAAATCACAATTTAGATATTTTACTTCATTGATTATTTTTACAATGAACTTTTTGAATTCTTTATTTGGTGTTTCCTACACTTAGATTTCTATGGGATTAGTTACTGAAACATTATGAACTTCAGGGGACATCTAATGACCTTGTGTTCTCATGTTTCCTATGTTCTATGTTGATATTTGTGCATCTTCTTGAATGGCTCTCTTCCACTCATTATACAAGGGACTTTTTTCGGGGGCAGGAACTAGGGATTGAACTCAGGGGCACTCAACCACTGAGCCACAACCCCAGTCCTCTTTTGTATTTTGTTTAGAGACAGTCTCACTGAATTGCTTAGTGCCTTACTGTTGTGGAGGCTGGCTTTGAACTCGTGATCCTCCTGCCTCAGCCTGGTGAGCTGCTGGGAATATAGGCATGTGCCAACATGCCCTGAAAGACTTTTTAATGAGTTGCATTCTCTTTACTGTGTGCCCTGAGCTGGGGTTATATCTGAGTGTCACTACTCCCACTCAACCTGATCACAGTGCTATGTTCAGTCCCTGGTACCATTCTAAGAGGAGATAATTAATCACCAGTAACTGTAATGACTTCAGAGTAAGGCCATATACTCACAAACCTTAAAAAATACTAAAAATGTTCTCCACAACTTCACTAATCCAAAAGTGGAAAAGGGAAGAAATACTCTAGAATGGGCTGAGAAATTATGTATCAAAGAAAGTAAAATTACTAGTAAACTATACAGGGCATGAAAAGGGCAAAAGGAAAAAGAAAAACTGGAAGTAAGGGAGAGACAGGAACAGATAATGCAAGAAGAGAAAGAGAGGCTAGAGGAGAGAGTACGAAAATGAGCAAGGAGAGAAAAGAAAGAACAAACCTAATTAATGCATTAAGACATTAAACACAGTACCTAAAATTGGATTAAGGAATATCCTATCAAATAATGGGGGAGGGAGCCTATCAAATCAACACAGAAGATAATATTGGTGAAATATAGAATTGACAGAAGAGAATCTTAAATTATTCCTTGTCAAGCTACTCGAAATGGGGAGCTTTCTTATTGGGTCTTCCAGACTTGGATTTCATCAGGTTTGGGGAGATTTAATGAAAGCCCACACCTCCTTGGCTTGACCTCTAAGTTCTCTAGATATGGAGGTAGCAACCACACTAGCCATCTCTCTGCTGGCTGGTTTTTTCTTCCCATCTAGTTCAGTTTTTTCTTCAAACACTTATCTTATAGAATCTATCCCTACAGACCTCACTTTACCTACCCCAGACACAAATCTAGGAGACTCCCTCCATTCTTTGGTTGTTTGGGTACCTATAATAATTTTCTGGAGGGTCAGAGGAAATGTGCTCTCATTGTGGCCTAGCAGCCAGGTCTCTCGGTTGGGACTCTAGTCTCTTGTGCCCATCTATATAAATGCTTTATGTGTCTGGAGCTGTCAAAACAGGTGTGAGCTCTCCCACTTAGATTTCAGGGTGCTCAGCACATGTTGGTCTATGGGCGAGGCACAGCAGCCTGGCAGCAGTGGTGTTGGGTGGCCTGTGGCTGAGGCACTGGACAGCCACCAACAGTTGGGGCATGTGTGCTGGTGGGTTACTGCTGGGGCACGTTTGGTGGTGGCCAGCATCTGTGGTTCAAGTATCTGTGGGCTGCTTCTGGAGTGTGTGTGGCACCACTGGGATGTGGGCTTCTGGTTTGCACAGACACAGCTGGCAGCTGGGGCATTTGCTACTGCTTTACTCTGTACTTCCTGAGAGTGCCTTGCCTTCTTTGTCCTTCAGCCCACTCCCCTTGTCAGTGGTGGGGACTGAGGGGCTTGGCAATATTCACCTAACAGCAATCCCACTACACAGTTTACTCAGCCCATTTCAAAGGTGTTCCCTGTGGTAGTATTTCCTGCTAGCTTTAGGTAGGATGTAGCTGGGTAGATTTAATTCCTTCCTGCAAGGCAGGCTTAGGTTTGGCCTCTACAAAATGGCTGCCTGCCGCAGCTTTCTGCCAGCAATTTGAGATAAGTTGTGGGCTTCTCACTCACTCATGGCTTTGCAGCTTCTGGCTTGGCCTGACTTGATCTGACTTTCTTTTCTACCCTTGTTTCTGAAATAGGCTTGTCAGCTTTCCTCTTCCTCTTTCTCCTTCTGTTACCTTTTCCTTCACCCATACTGGTCAGGGTTTAGAGTTAATGAATTATTCCCTGTTTTCTGTCCCAGTAACTAGAATTTTTCAGTCCCTCCAAGACACTGACTGTGTAATATCATTTCTTAGTGCATTCCCTCAGTCACCCACCTCTTTGATCAGCTGTTCTCTCACTTCTTTATTGTAAACCATAAGGAGTTGAGATTTGCTGCCTAATTCCACTCTGCCATCTTGTCAGCCCCCCACAGCACATGTTTCTTCTCCTCCTCCTCCTCCTCTTCCTCCTCCTCCTCCTTCATGTGGGGAATTGAACCCAGGGCCTGGTGAATGCTAGGCAAGTATTCTACTCACCAAGCCAAATCCCCAGCTCCAGAACACATTTCTTCGCCCTCACTTCCACATTCTATTGTGTTATTGCTTCCTTATTTGAATAAGAAGTCAGTAAAACACAGAAGTTCTTCAACATATATTATTTCTCCCCATTACTATCACTGCATTCAGCTCCACCCCAAAGAGGAAGGATTACGGCAGAGGGAGATATAGTCTTCTTTTGGTTTAACCCAATTTAGCCTGTCAGTCCTGTGGACATGCCTCTGGCTTGTGGGTGGGTCAGCTGGCTTCTCTTTCACTGACTCAGGTGGGGAGGAAATAGCCCAAGGAATGGGAGAGCTGTTCCAGACGTAGCAGTTTTCCCTCTGTTGCTCCTATAATTGAAATAAGGATGGCTAATAATTAAGATGGATTTCTACTGGGTTTTAATCAATTATTTGGCAAGGTAAAGTGATGCTGTGGAAAGAGTACATTTGGAATTAAACTTATCCCCCAGTACTCTTGACAAAAAAGAATGTGGCATTGCACTTCAAATAATGAGCCAAAGTGAAAATGACTCTTTGACAGAGGCTTGTTCTGAAGATAGGAAGGAATGCACAGGAGCCTCTTTTTCTGAGAACACTTACCCATGGTTCCACCTCATTAGAAGCCAGTGACTGGATTAGATCAGTAACTTTTAATTTTGTTCCCATGATCCATAGCAAGAAGTGCATTTTATATCACAATTCTGTACACACACACACATACACACACAAAGAATTTTTATGAAATAGTTTTTGCCCTTTCTGAGTGTAACACATTCTGATATTTTGTATTTTATTTCATTTTAAAATATTTATAATCCACTAAGTTGATCTTAGAACTCACTTATCACATTAAATGTATCTTTAGTTATTCAATAATTTTTAGTTAATATTTCTTCAAAATCTTTAATAATTAGAATATTAAATACACATTTTGATAGTCTCTGCCTCTCATGTTTCATCTTATAGTGTTGAAGAACCATGTATTTAGGTATTGTCTTATGGGGAAAATATTTGCTTTTTTATATATTCTTCACTTCTGCCTAGAGTTTACTACATCCTTAAAATCAAAAGATGCCTTTTATATAGCTCAAAGTTAAGTTTTCAGTGCATATTGTGTTTATGAATGACTTAGTAGTAAACTTGAGATAATATTATTTAAGAGCTTAATTCTAATGTTTTTATTATTTTCACTGTACCCACCAATTCATTAATTTAAAAATGTTGTTTTAAGCAAAAAAAGCAAGTTGCGAAGCAATCTTTCTCTGATGCTATTGTTTGTATTTTATAAAACTCTTAAGTATGTGCTTATATTTACACAGAGTCTTTTTACAAAATAAACTGGTAACAGTGGCTATTTTAGGAGGAAAAAAATGGGGTGGTAGGGATTCTGTTTGAGAAAGTCTTACTACTTCCGCTACATATATTTATATTCAATTTGTGAGGGGAATGCCATATTACCTTTGAGAATATATTAGTGCATTATAGTTAACACTTCTATAAAATAAGTTGATTGTATTAATATGATCTCTGTGATTGTTTTTGCACTAAAGTCCAGGATACTGAACTCAAATTTTGTGTGCTCAGGTAATCAATCTATATCCAAAGTAAGTTGAATCAAACCATTCCTACTTCCTATTGAGGAATTTATATTCTCAAAAGAATGGGCATTGGAGTATATATACCAGAGAGGATATGAGAAACATTCTGTCATTTACAGAAAAACTTGGCTAACTTTTCCAAATGGAGTTGTTCGAGGTACCCTTTAAAAATTAAGTTGGTGGGCTGGGGCTGTAGGTCAGTGGTAGAGGGCTTGCCTCTTATGTGCAAGGCCCTGGGTTCAATCCTCAACATCAAATAAAAATAAGTAAAGATATTATGTCCATCTACCACTAAAGCTATTTTAAAAGTTGTTAGCTATTTTAAGAATACTTTTAGATGAAAATCCATCTAAAATAAATTACATCCTTCTCTACTTCACCAGGAAATTATATGGATGCAGTGGACAGATCATCATTATAAACTGCAGTCCCCAGTGAGACAATGCCATAGTTGTATCATTAAAATCATTTAAGGTACATAGGAATGTTTGTCCTGAATAAGTGATGTCACCTGAAATTTTTAGCCGTTTTATTTTCCTGGGTTCCTTGGTAGATTACATTGTTGACATTTCTCAGAATGCTGACTTGGAGGAAGAAACTCTTTGTTCCACTTCAAATTTGCTAGTCAAATATTTTACACTTAGAAATCAGACAACACCATTTTAAAAAATTGTTCTATTTAGTTGTACATAACAGCAGAATGCATTTTGATTCATTGTACACAAATGGAATACAACTTTTCAAATCTGTGGTTGTACACGATGTAGAATCACACCATTCATGTAATCATACATGTTCAACAGGTAATGATGTTTAGCTAACACTATTTTTGAGAACAGTATGCAAAGTGTTAAGAAGCTCTGAGTTTGGCCTCACTTTTGACTAGCATGCGTGCATGTTAAGGAATGGACTTGTAATAACCACTACTTCAGCTGCTTAGACTCTTTTATTAATTCTTGGTTTTTGTCTGTGTTCCTAATAGGTGTAACTGTTGAGTGGTATGCAACATGTTCTTGAAACAACTAAAAGGATGTGCAGAAAATGTTAAGAACTGGAGAGAAGAATTCAAAAAACAAAAGCACAAATATGAGGAGGGTTAAATAATCACAGAATATTTAAATATTAGGGAATCTGCCAAAAAATTACAAATAAATTTTTAGTCTATACTGAAGAATAGATATAATTTCATTCTTCTTGTTCAAGGAGAGATTAAAGATTAGTAGGAACTGGAAAGACCAAAATTCTTGTGCACATAACATAAACTGCTAAAAAACAATTAGAATAACTTTTTATTTATTTAAAAATACTAAATTTATGTTATATGTTTATGTCAATTACCTTATTTGATCCTCATAATCTAACCAGGGTTATATACTTAGCAGCTGAAGTCCCAGACTGCTTTTGGATTGCTTGCCCCAGGGGCATCATTCACAGTGTGCAGGGAATAGGGGCAGCAATCCCAGAGACACAGTGTAAATAATGTCCTCTGGAGATGGGCACATGGCTATTGACAGTCCATTAAAAAATCTTCTCTCTCTACAGAGTTGTCCAGTTCTGTGACAGTGTGGAGATGTAGTCAGTGAGTTAAAAAAAAAAAAAAAAAAAGTGGTAAAGCAGATGGTGGGAGCAGAATTGAGAAGCACTGAGAACAGCCACAGGGGTTAGTTTAACTCCCTCCCACAGCAGCTGTGCAGGGACTTTCTGATCAGTCATCGAAGGAGACTGAGACCTCCAGATCATGGACACCATCAAAGCATTCAGGATAAAAGCTTACTGTTGCATAGTTTTGAGCTATTTATACCATAATAAATGCTATACCATATCTTGTGATGCACTTGATACACTCAAAATACATCACAGGGATGTATTTTTAGGGATGCTCAAAAACCTAACCAAATAATATCCAAAGTATAAAATGAAACCAACCCACACACCCCAATCCCCCAGGAAGCAAGGTTGGCTTTTACAGAGGGTTTATCCATGAAGGAGAGATGAGCCAGGATGGGAAAGTAGTAGGACATTTTCACTGTATCCAGACCTGTGCAAAATGTTTAATTTGGCATGCTGTGTAATTTTCCTGGAGGCATTACTTCCACATAACCTTGATAATACCACAGCCACACAGGCTGAAGGAGGCTGAAAGTCCATTTTCAAGAGGTAACAAAAGTGGCATTCTGTGCAGTTCTGAGGGCCTGTCTCTTAGCGGGTTACTATGGTTTATATTTTATGTATTTATTAATCATCTGAAAGAGAGAATGAGCAGAATGCTAATGACAGTTGCTGAGAAGACTAAATTGGGAGGTGTTACAAGCTTTGATAAATGGCCAGGATATGAACAGCAGTATGGGTTCAAAAAGACCCAAACAAATCAGAAATACGGGATGGAAAAAAATGAAATTGTTCCCAGAAAGATGGAAACAAATATCTGGCAAAAAATTGCATCAGAAGCATTCACTGGAGAAGAGGAACCCCAGAGAAGCGGGATTACTAGTAGCAACTTAAGAAGGAGCTGGGAGAAATGTGGACGAAATAGTGCCGTAAATAGTAACAACAAAAAGAGAACAGTGAGGTGATGTGGGAGCACGAGATGCGGGAGGGTCCCTCTGACGGTGTGGCTGAAATCACCCCAAGACAACTGTATTCCATGTTGAGAACCTACATAAACAAACACTGCTGACAGTCTTGGAGGGAACCCAGAGATAAATAGCTAAAATGATTAATGGAAGTGAGGGATTGATTTATGAAGAGAGATTTGCCAAGTGTATCACGTGGTTAAGCAACAGCAATAGATAACATCATACAGTCTGGAAATGGTAGCAAAACTTGTACTTCAAATTTGGGTATAGAAATGTTAAAAAAAAAAAAAGAAGAAGAAAAGAAAACAAGGATGAAGTATAAAAGAATTAGTTAACATGAGGGAAAACACATGGTTCAATTTTAAATGGTGTTGATTGAACCAGTGTTAAGACTATTGATTTTGATGGGGAACGACCCACTTACAAATCAACTTTTTGAGGGTAAAATGCTGAATCCACATCAGTTATAACATAACCAGAAAGGCCACAGAAAGCGATAATATTGTCCTGGCAGCAATGTGTATAAAACAAACGGATCTCTTATTTCTAATTTTGTTGTTTCTCTTTGACCTATAATCAAACAAGCTTGCTTTTAACAGAATTCTAAAACAGATGCTTTTGTCAGTTTAATAAGAAGAAATGGCAAGTGGGAAAAAGCCCCTTCTTACTCCTATTTTAAGCAAAACTGTAGTATCATTTTCTATACTCACATCTTACTGAATGACCTTGCCCATCAGAAATCATAAATAAGTGGAAAGAAAAAAGAGGCATTATAGAGCTTTGAAAGACATTTGCCTACTTATCTGCATTTTAACGGACAGGGTATTTTATTTTTAAATACTTATTGAGATTTTCTCTGTCATTGATTGAAAAGACAATTTTTTTTTTTAATAAACTAAGTGAGTGGGCATTTTAGCATGATATTTTAAGACTGAGAATGTAAGATAATTCAATTTTGTTCCCACTTTCTCCTTACCACATTAGAAATAGGTATTGAAGTTAACAAGACAACACAGAATCAAATACAGAACAAAATAAATACCCTGCCCAAGGGTCTCCAGTCAGATCAGAAACTCTTAGGAAAATAAGACCTACTTCAGCATAAGTATAAGTGGCATTTAGTATATTACTGGCAAAGTTGGCCAAGTAAGGCAGAAGATGAAGAAGATCTAGATATATTGTCTCATGTATCCCAGGGTAAATCTCTGAGTCTTAAGGAGAGTGAAGCTACTTAATTAAAGGCAAGATATATTTAAATGGAAGAATTTAAATGTTCCATGGTTAAGTTTGAGGTTAAACTTGAAGCCTAGCTCTGCTCTTCATTGGCATTATCTTTAATGAGATCAAAACAAATTACAACCTGGAACTGGTGGCACACATCTGTAATCTAGGTGGCTTGGGAGTCTGAGGCAGGAGGGTGGAGAGTTCAAAGCCAGTCTCAGCAACAGCCAGGTGCTAAGCAACTCAATGAGGCCCTGTCTCTAAATAAAATACAAAACAGGTCTGGGGATGTGGCTCAGTGGTCAAGTGCCCCTGAGTTCAATCCCTGTACCTCCCAGTAACCCCCCCCAAAATTACAGCAATCTTGTGTTTCATGGTATCATTATGTGATATATAATCATTTTGTATTATAACCTAATGATTACCTAGCATATAGTGGCACTTAATAATATTGAATAAAAGAATGAATAAAGGAGTAGGAAAAATGACTGGCCCAAATGGGAGAAGGTGGCTCAATAGTTGATCCTGAAAGTCTTCATGTGTTAAATTGACATATAACAGGTCTCATCACTTCAACATCAATCAAATGTGACTGTATTATCTCCTCACCATTCCACATTTCTATCCTACTCTTTCAAGTCATATGTTATTGTTTTTAGGATCCTTTTAAATTCACCAGGTATCATAGAGTTCCTACTCAGTGCTAAGTACTGGACTAGGTGCTGGGACTCAGATGAATGACAATTTCTCTTCCCAAGCAGTTTACAGTTTGGGACGATGAGCAGACAAGGTATGTATAATTATAACCATATATAAAACAAGAACAGGTAATAAATTATCATAATTCATTGAAAAGAGTGTCACAGTAGGAGTTTGTGTCAGAAGCCACAGAAGCACTGAGAAGAGAGTATCTAAGTATGGGTTATAACAGAAATGTGAACAAAGTGTTGGGGCATTTCATCCCCTCCAAGGATTATCTTGACCTTCACCTTAACCTAAGTGTGTGTATGCACTGCATTTAGAAGAGTGGATGGTTTACTCCAGGCCTCATACTTTGTTGTCTTCTACATTCTACATTACACAAAGACAAACCTTCATTGGAAAGTCTGACCTCTAATGTTCTTGCAATTACTAGCCAGTAAAGACAAAAAGATTTGCTTAGAATTCATTTGTGACTATTCTATGCAAAATTAACTTGTTTGTGTTCGTGTGTTTCCATTATGTCCTGAAGAAATTACTTAAAATGAAATCAGCTGGCAGGAATGTTTGATTTCTTGTGTCAAATAAAAAGACCCACTAAAAACTATTTATTCTCAGCGGGGTTGTAGCTTGTGAAATTGCTGGTCTGCAAAATTCATTTTAATCTATTATTTTTATCAGCATATTTTGGTGTAAAAGTTTCACTGGATAAAAATGCAATGCAGCCTGTAGTCTGTAATATCAAAAAAACCCCTACTTAGCAACATATTAGGTGTGCTTTATTCAGTCCACATAACACTGAGGTTTTTAATTTAATTTATGTTTCTGTTGACTGAATGTAAATAAATAAAAAGTAGGAAGTTCTTTGCATACCCCTCTCTCAGGGGAAGGCAGTAGAGAGATAACCTGCACTTTGATCATTTTATTTTACAATCAGTATCTTAGATGGCAGATTTAAGACAGGTTCTGTAGATTGCTGTTTGGCTTTTATTACGAAGGCCTGATGTGAACAGGATATACACCACAATATAATATTACTATCCATCTTGTACTTCAACCACATTTCAGTGCACAATAGTAAATCACCTGTAGCTAGATACTAGATAATGTGTTGTGTAAATCCCCATTCCTTGGCCTTGTATGAGTTTAAATATAAACGTATTTTCTTGTTGAAGTACAGTTAGACTATCATCAGCTCCATTATCCACCTCAATTTCCAAAGTAAATATAGTAATATAGGAAATGAAAATATGTATCCTTCTTCCTTTTGAAACCTGTCAATCATGTTACAAACAGATTTGAAGCTGACTGCCTGCCAGGCTGCCCAATATAGAGAGCCCAGTAGAAGGACACTCAGATACTGTGTGTGTCAAAGGAAACAACGGGAAAGAGGGTAGGACATTAATGGAAGGGCCTTGATTCTCTGGGAGATCTGGACAGTCACTCAACTTCCACAACTACATTAGAAGTTATGTCTAGTTGAGGCTTTTTTTTCTTGTGAACTTTTTTCTTGTAATATGTTCAAAAACATATTACTTTTTGGGAAAAAACTTCTTATATTTCACTCAGAGTTAATGTTATTTGTAGTCATGGCATTTCTTTAGTTGGATTAATACATGTAAAGTGCATATAACAGCGTCTGGCATTTAATAATAAGCAATTGTCACTGGTGGTGACAAGGGTAAGAGAAACAGACATTTGTATGAGGCTAGGAATAGGGTGAGACAAGTGGCACTTTCATGCAATTACTAGCCAGTAAAGATCTGAGGAGGTCTGAGAGTGAGGGCCTCCTCAGATTTGCTTCCCCTTAGTCTTGACCTTCATTTTTAATTATGTCACTTATTTTATATTAAAATAACTGCATAATTGTATTTTATGGAGTTTATACCATAGGGTCTTTTTGATATTACTTGGGTATTAATTATGGACACTCATTAGAATTTATCTTTGCCCCATGAACAAGATATAAAATGTGAAAATATTAAGCCATACACTTAATTTTAAAAATGTACATGTTACATAAAATATAATGTCAGGGGTTGGGGTTGTAGCTCAGTGGTAGAGCGCTTGCCTAGCATGTGTGAGACACTGGGTTCAATTCTCAGCACTGCATATAAAGAAATAAAAATAAAGGTCCACCAACAACTAAAAAAAATTTAAAAATATATGTATACATACACAAAATTATGCATGTACTTAAGCACTGTACTATATACAGTGATCATATGCTGGCATACAATTTATAATACAATAGTCATATAATCATGTCATTAAATTACTGTGCATACATTTTGTGTGTGTGTAAAAACTCTACTAGAGTACGTGTTTTATACCCATATAGAAGCCCCTTCCACTGTCTAAGGGTGGAGCCATTTCAAAGTTCCCTGTGTGAAAAGATTGACAGTATTTTGCACTGTCTGGTCTGCTTTACTCAGGCCTCAAAGTTAATCTGATTTGCCAGAACCACAAAACAAACATGAGAAGAGCATGGGTTAGACCTTAGATCTTCAGTATCCCATGTGTTGGAAAACTGTCCCTTATGACTTATTTCACTCCATCGCTTAATCTGACACGGTTGAGACCCAAGGTGATGAAAGCATGGAAAGAGGTGCTTCTGGAGTAGGGCGGGGCAGGGCAGCAGCTGCACAGGAAAGCATCAGCCCATGGCACAACCAGGGTGCACAATTCCCTGTGTGGGTACAGCTCCAAGTCAGTACATTTAGAACTAAGTATAGCTATGCTTGCATAAATATGCCTCTGCCTTCCTTTTCATGGCATCCAAGAAGAAAGACACGGCTGTCATCTAGGTGGATCCCTGTGTGATTAGGTGCGTATGCTCTCTGATAACTGAGTCCTTGTCTGAAGTCAGAAATAATCCCAGGGTGATGGCAATTGGAATACTGTTACTTGTTTTAATTTTTAAGTATTTAGGTATTGTACAAATATCTTCTTCATGTAATCTGAATGTAACACATGAGGCTAATATTCCTTTAAATAGCTCCCCACTTCCCCATCCTAGTTTCCTTCCCAGTTTGTCTAGTAAGAACATCCTCTACAGATTTACACAGTATATATGTATATATCCAGACAAAATATGTAGAATTTGTGTGTATGTGTGTGTGTGTGTTTGATTTTATAGGAATGGTGTTACTCTGGATAAAATGTTCAGCAACACTTTTTTCCCACTGAATTGTGTTTTTGGAACCTTCCCATAATACTACATATAAATATATGTCTAGTTCTCTTTAGCTGCAGCGTTTACACAGGTATTTATTTAACCAAACCCCTACTGGAATTAAAGAATGAAACTTAATATGTGTTCAATTGGTATTTATTAAATGCATGCATAAATAAGTTTTCTTAGGAGGGCATCAGAGAAGAAAAAAATCTCTTTAAAAGCATTTACTGGCCGGGCGTGGTGATGCACACTTGTAATCCCAGTGGCTTGGGAGGTTGAGGCAGGAGGATGGGAGGTTCAAAGCCAGCCTCAGCAACAGTGAGGTGCTAAGCAACTCGGTGATAACCTGTCTGTAAATTTTAAAATTATATAACTTGAAACTAGAGAGTAAGGGTTATAATATGGGGATGGGAAACAGTATGACCAAAGAGAACTAGAAATGTAGATTAAGTGTAGTCAAGGGGAAGTAGTAAGGAGAGTGTATAGAAAAAAAAAAAGGGGAAAAAAGGAAGTAAGAATTCCACAAGTTTCAGACCAGAGCACCCAAACATTGCAAAATAACCCTGGTAATTTTTGAATAAATATGACATAAAATGTTTAGACCATTGGACATTTAAAGGCAAGTTAGTGGGGAACAGGGAGCAATTGGGTAAATGGTAACTTTCAGAGAGAGTGAAGATGCAGGAAAGATGTCCCAGGAGGTCACATGGGCTGGGGTAGAAAGTTTTCAGGCAGTGCAGCCTTCAGGGTCGGGTAGTCCAGAGAAGGATATCCAGGAGTCAGAAGGGGAAGATGATGTGGGAAGATGTGCCCAGGCTTCCTCTTTAAGTATGTGCCTTGTATGACTGACTGATAAGAACCCTGGCTTTGGGGTGGTGGTGCACAGTTGAAGTGTGGCAGGAGACTGCAGAAGCAGGTAATGGCCAGGGCTTTCAAGATCACAGCCTGAAAAACTTAGCACAACTTTTGCCCACATGCAGGGTGGTTCCCTCTGGAGCATCCTTACCAGTACTCAGACTCTGAATTTCAGTGGTAACAGTACTTATTCCTTCAAAACATTGTTAGAAGTCAGGATATTTTTAGGAAGCTCTTCTTTTCATTTAATTGAAATCATCTTTCTCACAAATATCAATCTTTGGTCCATTTTCTTCCCTCTGGTACAATGTGAAGCAGCTCTGGAGGACCATTCCACTTGCCCTACCACACCTGTTTGCCTCACCTATACTGCCCTCAGCCTCAGGCTAAATATGGCTTCAGTTATTCATCACCTTCTCTCACCATCCTGAATTATATTCTCTGGATTCACACAGATTTATCAACATGCCCCTCAAACTATAACTCCTAGAAGTGATTACGATAGACCAGATACTGTGTGCCCAGTGATGGCTGTTGTGGAATTGGAATTATTGCTGTTCTTCTTGTGAATGATCTTATTAATGTGATTTAAGATTATCTAGCCAGGTGTGGTAGTGCCCGCCTGTAATCCCAGGGGCCCCCGGGAGGCTGAGGCAGGAGGATCCCAAGTTCAAATTCAGCCTCAGCAACTTAGCAAGGCCCTCAGCAACTCAGTGAGACCCTGTCTCTAATAAAATATAAAAAGGGCTGGAGATGTGGTTCAGTGGCCAAGTGTTCCTGAATTCAATCCCTGGTACCCAAAAAAAGATGACCTATTTTTAGCATTGGAAGTTAATTGCATTTCAAGCCTAGCGTTTTTCAGCTGTTCTACTCCCCTGTACCAGCAAGATCTCTTCATAAGTTCTCCTTGAGAAGCTAGTGGACCAGTGTTTTGAGTGGTAGATTTGGAGGTACTTTTATTTCAATATTAAAAATAAATTAATTATATTGGGCTATGCTTGTGTCATGAACATGGATTATGTTAGATATAATTGGATGCACCTGAAAGAAAAATAAAGTTATATATAAAAGGTTTGCTGGATTGGGGGAAGGAGATTAGTCAAATGCTTGTGTCCTGTTTTTCCTATATATTCCAGAATTATGGACTTGTAAATGTTGGGCATAAAATGAACATGAAAGTGTTATCATATCTTGTCAGTGACCAGGTCATCCCATGGACTGTTTGTTGTATTTTTATATTTATCTCTGGTTGCTATTGAATAAATTTTATAAAAGTAGGAGTTTGGGACTTTCTTAAATAGTGACATTCTTCTCAAGCTCACTTGGGTCTGGACTTGATGGGGGTGGGGGGATGTCAAGGTCCCCCAGTCCTATATACTGTAATGTAGTTCTTTGTGCCCTCCTTTTATTTTTTTTCTTCCTTTTTAAATCGAGATGTAATATTTGTACATTTTTATGGAATACATTATGATAATTCAATACACACACACAATGTGTAATCAAATCAGGGTAACAAGCATTTCCATCTCTTCAACCATTAATCATTTTATGTGTTGGAAATTTTGTGTTTGTTTAGTCACTTTGAAATTTATCATAGATTGTTTTAGAAGAAGAACCAGAAATAATTCCTCCCCTCTGTGTCTTGGTGTTCCTTTTTGCACTTCTTTCTGTCCCCTCCCTCTCCCTGTTGCCTTTCTCAGTGTCTGGTGACCACTATTCCACTCCATAGTCCCACGGGATTGATTTCCACAAAGGAGTAAGAATATACAATATTTGTTTTTTCGTGTCTTATTTCACTTAACATAATGACCTGCAGTTCCTCTTATGTTGCTGCAAATGACGGTATTTAATTCTTTTTAAGACTGAATAGGATTCCATTGTGTAAATATACCACATTTTCTTTATTCATTCTTCCACTGAAGTTCATCTGGGTTTATTCATAGTTTAGCTATATGTATATAGTACAGCCTCACATTCAGGAGTACAAGTATCTTTTGGTATGAATTCATCTTCTTTGGATATATACCCTATAGTGGAATTGCTGGATCATATAGTTGTTCTATTTTTGTTTAGTTTAGTTTTATTTTTTTTTAGGAATATCCATGCTGTTTTCCATAATGGTTATAGTAGTTTACATTCCCACACACAGTGTGTAAGAATTCCCTTTCCTCTGCATCCTCCCCTGCATTTGCAATTTTTTTTTTTTTGTCTTTTTGATGAGAGATATTTTGACTGTATGCCCTCCTTTAAACCCAATCTCTTCTGGCTTCTGTGATACCGACCTCTCCCAATTTTCCTCCCACCTGATTGCACCCTTACTGATCTCTTTCATGCCTCTTCCTCACTTGCAGTGTAGTCTCTTCCTAGCTTACTTATTCATTCCCTCATTGATGACACCCACAGGTATATCTGCCACTTGGACCTTTTTCCTAGGGACCAAACTCAGATGTCCGACAATGTACTTAATTTCTCAATTTAGATAATATTAAATATTGCGAACTTATGCAAAACCTAACTCTTGATCTCCCAGTAATTCCTAACTGCTCATCTTGCAGTTTTTGTTTATTAATAAATAGTACTATCATCTACTGGTTTCTCAACCCCTAAACCCGAGCTACATATTGAGGCAACGTAGCATCGTGATCAAGGGCCAGGCTCCTTGGGTTCACATTTCAACTCTACTGCTTACTACCTATGTCTTGCTTTACTGAGTCTTAGTTTCCTCATTTGTGAAATGGGGAAGACAAAATTATCTCAAATAACTGCTGTGAGACTTAAGCCAATTAAAACATGTTTGAAGTGCTCAAACCAGTGTCAGTGCTTCTCCTATAGCCAGAGAGAGTGCAAGTTTGTACAGGCCCCTTTCAGGGTCTTGTACCTAATTTTATTTTATTCATAATTTTTTTCATAATTTTGTATTCAGAATTTTATAATTTATATTTACGTATATTTATTTTTTTATAATTCAAAAAACAGGACTCACAAACTATATAAACCCTGATACTACAAAACTTGAATCTGATCTTGCCTGCAACCCTGCATAAAAATCATCAAATGCCATCCAAAATATATCCCCCATTCTCCATCTCACTTGCCACACCCTAGATAGGCAGTTCTTGTCTGGACCATTATAGTAAGTGGTCTCTTTGCCTCTGATCTTTCCCTGCTTAATCCATTCTTTTTGGTGTTTCTAGTTGTAGATGGATACAATACTTTATTTTATTTATTTTTATGTGGTACTGAGGATTGAACCCAGTGCTTCACATGTACTAGGCAAGTGCTCTACCATTGAGCTACAACCCTAGCTCCTTAATCTATGAGCCAGCATGTTCTCTCTAAATAGTAGGTCTTATTTTCTTAAGACCCCTCAATGGAATATTACACTGAAGTTTGGGGAAAAATTACCAATATATGCACTTATATAAACTTTTCTATATATGTTACACTTCAATAAAAATTTATTTTAAAAAATACTTCAACAATTTCCTGTTGTCCTTGATACAAAATTCACATTCTTTAATATGGATTGGTAAGGTTATGAGTGGCAGACATTGTGGGTTGGTTGACTATGTAATCTAGCCCTGTAACCATTCCTAGTATCTAGTCTTGCTGGAAGATACTTGATTTTATTTAGTTCAGGGTGGATGGCCTTTGTCAGTCTGCAAAATCTATAGATTCCTTTTTTAAAAATTTAATTTAATTTTTTTATTATTTTTTTACAGACTTCATTTTGATTCATTGTACACATATGGGATACAAATTTTCATTCCTATGGTTGTGCATGATATACGTTCATATCATTCTTGTTAATCACACATGTATATAGGGTAATGATGTCTGTCTCATTCCACCATTTTTCATACCCCCACCCATCCCCCTCTCATTTCCCTCTGTATAGATTCCCTTTTAGATGATCTTTTTTAATATATAAAATTGTTTTAGTCAGCTTTTTCACTGCTGTGTCTAAATGATCTGACCAGCACAATTATAGAGGAGGAAAGGTTTTTTGAGTGCTCACGGTTTCAGAGATCTTAGTCCATAGAAAGCTGCTCCATTCCTCAGGGCTTCAGGTGAGGCAGAACAGCATGCCAGAAGGAAGCAGCTCACATCATCAGGAAGCAGAGAGAGAGAGAGAGAGTCTCCACTCTACAGATACAAAATACATACCCCAAAAGCCATGCCCCAATTCCAGTCTCCTCCAGCCACACCCTACCACTTCAGTTAATCCCATTAGGGATTAATTCACTGATTGGGTTAAAACTCTTACAACCAAATCATTTCTCCTCTGAACCTTCTTGCATTGTTTCACATGTGAGCTTTTGGGGGGCACCTCACATCCAAATCATAACAAAAATATATTAGATTACACAGGAAACACATTATATTGAGATATAGTTATCAAAAGCACCTTTGTAGAACAGTAATACATGTATTCTTTCATTAATGCATTAAATAACAAGACTGTAAATTTAAAACATAGGTGTTAACAATAAGTTTAAATTTTTTTAAAAAGATCAATTAGCGTGAAAACTGTTGTTGTTTAGTGAATACAAAACTACAGAGTGGTATTTTACTCACCTTCTTCCATATATTGATCCAAAAATAGGTGAGGATAGGGAATACAGGAAGGCAATGTTACCACACCTGTATTGTGATATGAAAATACCTGTGACTTTTTATTGGTGCTGAAATTACATGCCCCACTATCACTACTGTCAGTTTTGACCTATCTTCATAATTGAAGAAAATAAAATTTTAAAGATTTCAGTCAGAGATTGTGGAAAAATAGAGATATAACATTTTCCCATCTCAGTTCACAATCTCCATGAATACTGACCAAGATGTTCATGGCACCATGGTAAGAATCTTTCATGTGGGTAGTGTTATTCCTGGGTCATGTGATCAGGCCCACAGGGTGAGTGACAGTGAGCCAGTTGTAGTAATTCCATTCCTTTTGCCAGTGGTAGTTTTAGGCATTGGCTGCATCTGGCTAAGGAAACGGTTACAAACCAACTTGGAGAGAGGAGAGGGAAGACATGGGGAGGGTTTACTTGCACTTAAGAAATGAACTGCAGCAGCCACCTAGATGTCGTGGAAGGATCCAGCTTAAGCAGACAGACTCCCAAGAATGGGGACGAAAATTGAAAGAATCTGCATCCTTGAGGTTGGGTTGAGCAGCTGACCTACTCACTCCTGGTGCCACCTGCCTTTGGGCCTCATGTTGTATTTGCTATGTTTATGATAAACATTTAAATATTTGTTAATTTTGTATAATATAGATGTTAACATGTTTATGATGTAAGATCTTAAACTTCCTGTTTGAGCTCTTTAATTAGTCCTTCTGTTATTAGCAGTGGAAAGCATCCAGAGTTACACAAGCTGCTCCCTGTGGACCCTGCCAGTCTTTCTAACTTTACCTTGAAGGGTTCTTCCTCTAGATCATAGGCCATTTGTTTCTAGCTCTTTGCTGTGTGTCCTAGGGATGCTGCTCACCCTCCTTTGTTTGAGTGACTCCTTGTTGGTCCCACAGGTCAGAGCTGGCATGTCATTTTTTCAGATGTATCTGACCCTTCATTCTAAAGTTTGTTCTCTCTTTCTGTCATCTCCCACCCCCATCATTCTATTTTTCTGTTGCTTCTTCATAGGTCTCATCAAACTTGCACTTAAAAAATTTTTCTTGGGTTTATTTATTTAATTTCTCTCTCTCTCTCTCTCTCTCTCTCTCGCTCTTTCTCTCTCTCTCTCTCTCTCTCTCTCTCTCTCTCTTCATTAGACTGCAAGCTCCCAGCATTTATTGAGTGTCTGGCACAGATACTCAGTAAGTATTTGCTGAATAAATAAAAGCTTCAGTTCAGATTCTTTTCCAGGGCTCAGACCAAGGTGGAATAAAACTCTCTAGGAGAGCATCTCTTTGTGCCACTATTCCTAACTTTCTCCAATAGCCCCATAATCTCCTAGATCACTCTTGTTAAGTGTTTTGGCATTTTGAGCAAATAAAAGCCTAACTCAATGTTTATAAGTTATGTTGATACTTGGAGCAGTGGAGAATTGAGCCACTGGGGTAGGATAATTTCATTGAGTAGGTGAAAAAAATAATAACTAATTAGAATAGGTAGACAATATAGCATTATTTAGGAAACCTACTAAATTTTAGATATGTAATATATCTATGACTTCACTAAAATTTGTTAATTCTAATTTTTCTAGTGTATTCTTATATTGCCTAACATTGTTACCTACAATGTGATAAATATATTCATTCTTTCAATTATTATGTCTGTTTCACTTCTTATTACATTATCCAGAACTTCCAGAGCAATTTTACGCATCAATAGCCTTATCGGGCACTTTTGTTTTCTTCTCAATTTTAATGGGAATGTCTCTATTGGCTGTTGATGTTGGCTCTGTGTATGATATTTTAAAAAATAATATTAAGGAAACATATTTCTATTCCTCAGAGATGCTTAACTATAGTACCAGTTGGAAATGCGTAAGAGGTGTGACTCGTTTTTACATTCTGTGAGACTGTTCTATTTTCATTTATAAAATCCTATTGATGATAGAATTTGTTTTCTTTTATCTTGTCTCATTTTTCTCTGTAAGTCTGATTATGACTGTCCTATCTTCCTGCTGATGGGTAGAGCTAAGGTTGAAGAGATGATGAAATGGACTTGCCAGGTAACCCCTGCAAGTACTGAGCATTATGGCTGAAGATGTCATTGTCACATGCTGCTGCTTTCACCATTCCTTCTGAATATGAACTCAGTATTTCATACATATTTTAGGCTGTACTATATGTAGCTACTACTTAATGAGTGCTTGTTATATGCTGACCCTATGTAAATTACTTTATACAGTTGATCTCATTTAATCCTCATACTATTGTTTGAGGTAGGGGCTATTTCCCCCATTTTATGGATATCAAAATGGAGTCTTAAGGGATTTTCTTTGCCTCAAATAACACAGCAGGGATTTGGACCTTGGCAATCAACTTTGTGTCCTGTGCTGTTACTAACTCTTATGCTACCAATAACCCACATTTAATTTTGAAATCTATTGGAAACTAATTACCATAATTGTAAGAATCCACAGGAAGAAATCAGTAAATTAGAACCAATCTCAAAATGAAATGACGGTAAATATGCATAGCTATATGTCTCAAGGATTGGTATTTTAAAGCATTTTGCAAACTGAATGATACATTTAAATGAAAGGCTTTCATGATAAATTTCTCCTTTATTTTAACATTTATAACAGATGCTTGCCCTAAAAATCCCTGTTGCTAAGAAGCTAATTATTATCAGAACTTTCTTAGTAATGAGTTTGTATAATGTTTCAAGTCTGCATCCACCCTGAAAAGATTATCTAGAATTTCTAATGAAATATTATTTTCCTGAGTTATGGTAATGAACCCACATTTATTTGTTATCATTTATGCTCACTACTAGCACATTATCAAAATGAAGTCAGGGTGTTTACATTTCCATTAGAATGCTAAGTTGTTTTTTTTTTTTCAAGAAAATTTTAGAAAACAACAACCTACAAAAAACTGGAAACTGGAAACAACATAGTCATTACCCAGATTTAGATTCCAAAGGGACAAAATGATCTCATAAGGAGTGCTACTTAAAACAATGATAAAATTCCAGTCAGCCTAATAAATGATGAAATCTACTGAAAAGCAATATAGTCATAAAACAAAACATTTTGCCCTTTAGGTCCAAAAAAAATCATGTTTGAATTAATATTTGGGATTATGGCCTTGAGAAATTGATTGCAAGGCTTTTTGCCTAGTGCTTACTAAACCTCATGGCTTCATATGATACTCTTGTGGTGAGCATTCCACATTGAACTTGGTCTGGGCCAGCTCAGGTCAACACTTGGCTGTTACAGGCACAGGGAATAATATAACTGTTTACAGATACAGCAAGGAGTGCCAGCCACCTTGTGAGGCTTCCAAAGTCACCTGAAAAGAGGAATTGTGTCCGTATTGCAGGTACAACTTACTCTGATCAAATTAATTTTATTTATCAATGGGATCACAAGAGATTAAATAAAATGGATTTATAGAAAAAAGTTTCCTTCCACAACCACAATAAATTTCCTTTAAAAAATTAGGTCTCTTGGTGCTTTTAAAGCATGATTTGATCTATGAAAATTTTTAGAAACAAATCTGTTGCATAAAATAATATGTCTAAAATTGAAATCATTCAGTGAATAGTAATTAAGTTCCTTCTAAGTGTGGTTGTGACTTCAGTGCTTTAACATAAGGTTTCTTAGATAATCCTCCCGACTACATGATATAGATGTCACAACTCCTAAGTTATGGGTAAATATGGTAAAGATCACAAAAAGTGAGGACAAAACTGAATCTCACTCACCTTTGAAATCTGCTTGCTCAGTAGAGGGTTTGATGAATGGTGGGAGGAACTATCTAGCATAGGGAGTCAACATGGTGGAAATGGATTAAAATGTGCCTTCTAACTCTAATTCCAGTGTTCCTTCCTCTATACCCTCCTACCTTTAATAATACTTCCTGTGGCAAGTGTAAATGAGGAGGCCTCACCAAGTAAAGCCAACTAAAATGAAGTTAAGGACTCCTATCTGAAGTAAGGTGAGCTGAAACCATGTATAAGGTAATTACACTGAAATAACACCCTAACACTGTTCTGGGGAATGAATTAGAACAAATTATATCCCATGCTTTTCTAATCATGTTAAAATGGACACTACTGTCATGTATAACTAAAAAGAACAAGTAAATAAAAAAAATATTTTATCATTGTAGCTGCTGCCCCAAAAGAAAGACTGTCATTTCAAAAAAGGGTCTGATTGCTGACTTGGCTAAAGAAGTGGCTTAAGTAATATATGAGTAAATAAAATCTTAGAGACACTATTTTTAGTAATGACATACTAGGCAATTTGAACCAACTTTCTCCCAAGGACAATTAGAAATGCTGGACAAAATATTTTTAAAAAATCTTTTAAAAAATATCAAATAGCTGATATGAAGAATTGTTGAAGATATGAAAGAAAGTGGTGGCATAGAGAGGTGAGCCTGGCACCAAGAGTCACTTTTGCTGTGAGAATTTTTTTTTTTTTTTTTTTTTTTTTTTGTCAATTTGGATAAAATAGAGCTGGATCAGTGCTTTTGAAAGCTTAATGGGACTAGGGTAGTTCAGAGTCCAAAGCTTGCCAAGGAATTGTTGGTCCTGATGAAGCTGCCTCAATTAAAGTTGCATCTTTAAAATTCATACTCAAAATGGAAGGGTAGATTCCAAGTAGACAAAAATTCTTAGAGTTCAGTTTAGTTTTAAATCATCTAAATCCCTGAAGTTGAATTGAAGTTGTCACAAAACAGCTAGTGCCACCAGCTGTATGATAAAACCTTGGTGGTGAAGTAAATGTCATCCTTGACCAAAAATTGTTCTTATGAATAATTCAGTAAACACAGTGTGCAGAATAAAATAAAAAAATAACCAGATACACAAAGTGGTGAAACTTTATGAACACAACCCTCTATTAAACAGGTAACAGAAAAAGATCCATAGTGGCTCCAGATATTGTACTTATCAGGTACAGACCTTTAAATATATATGCTTATTATGCTGAAGGACATACAAGATTGAAGGTTTAAACATAAAAATGGAAACTATATAATTCAATACAATACAAAACAAAAATAAAAACTAAGAATATGCTAATATTGTACATTAAACATAGGGAAAGAGAATTAGAGAACTAGAGGATAGCTCAGAAAAAAATGTTCAAAATGATCATTGAGAAAATTAGGTATGGCAAATAGATATAGAGAATACACTGGGAAGAGCTAACGTATGTATTATGGGAGTTCCAGGAGATTAAGGAGAGGAGAGTATGGGCCAAAAACAATATTTGAAAAGATTATGGCTATTTATATATGATGTATCCAAGTGCATTCTACTGTCATTTTTAACTAATTAGAACAACAACATAAACAAAGATAATTGCTGAGGACTTCAAAAACTGTTGAAAGAAATCCAGCAACAGATTCCAAGAAGATCTGAGATGTACCAGAAATACAAATACAAAAAAAATTTCTAATCTAGGCACAAGAAGGACAAACTTATGAAAACCAAAAATAACACTTTTTTTTTTGGTACTGGGGATTGAACGCAGGGGTTCAATCCACCACTGAGCCATATCCCCAGTCCTATTTGTATTTTATTTATAGACAGGGTCTCACTGAATTGCTTAGGGCCTTGCTCAGTTGCTGAGGCTGGCTTTGAACTCGTGATCCTCCTGCCTCAGTCTCCCAAGTGCTGGGATTACAGGCATGTGCCATCATACCTGGTTAAAATAATACATTTTTAAAAGTATAAATCCTTTCCATGCATTTACACACATAAAAGTCTTTGTCAGATTTCAGCCATTTCTACTACTTATGAAGCTTATCTTCTGTGATTTTGTATTTGGTTTATCCTATCTTTGGGTAGTCTTTGAATTTCTTTTCTGATATTAGAGGAATGGTAAAATTTTTTCTTCTAGTAGGAATTAGCAGAGGCAGATCCATAGGCTAACCAAATTAGCTGTCTGAGGATTAAGTGGTGTTCCTAACTATGTAGGAAATAGATTTTCTCTTATATGAAGGATGTACTGACAAAGGAGGTATTATTTCCCTAGCTATAGAGGGGTTCACTCAGAAAAAAAAGGCAATCAACAAGAATTATCTGAGACTTTTTTTTAAATTAATTTATTTTTTTATTTTAGTTCATTGTACACAAATGGAGTACAACTACCATTTTTCTGGTTGTACACAAAGTAGAATCATATAATTTGCATATTCATACATATACATCGGGTAAAGATGATTGTCTCATTCTATTATCTTTCCTTCCCCACCCCCTCCCCACCCCTCATTTTCCTCTATACCATTCATTCCTTCTCCCTCTTTGTTTTTGTGAGGGATTACTTAACTCCAAATATTTTTTATTGTTTGATGCTTTAGCTCTATTTAAAAAAATAGTCCATTTTTTTTGAAAACCCACAAAACACAAAATATTGAACATGTAAATCAGGACATTTACAAGTAAACATATAACAAGAAAAAACAATAGTAGATGTTTTCTGGACAGAGCTAAAGCATCAGACAATAAAAAATATTTGGAGTCAAGTAATCCGTCACAAAAACAAAGAGAAGATAAACATATTTTTTATTTATATTTTTGAAACAAAAACCATAAGGATTCATTTACAAAGGCAACATTTTTCCTAGAACTGAAGGAAAGGAGATAACCAAAATTAGATTAGAAAACCCTGGATTAGGAGGTTAAGACTGGATTCAGTGCTAACTTTCAGCTCACCAATCTCTCAATCTCTTTCAATCTCAAAGACTTCTTAGGGAGGAGGATAAAAATAATTGGCCCATCTACTTCCTGTGGTTGTGGTGAAGATACTCACATTCACACTGGAAATGATAGATAACATAATATTAAGAAAGACAAGCTCCTAGAGAGGTAAGAACATGGAAAAAATTATCTGCCTGCCTCCAGAGGAGGGAATATTAGTCAGATTTTCATGGCTGTGAACAATATATGGGAGAAGAACAACTTAGAGGAGGGAAGTTTATTTTGGCTCCTGGTTACAGAGGTTTAGTCCATGGTTGGTCAAGTCTATTCCAGTTCCAAGGTGAGACAGAACATCATTGAGGAGGGCATGGTGGAGGGAAGCTGTTCCCCTCATGGCAGCCAGGAAGCAGAGACAGGGAAGAAGGCAAGGAACCACAAATGAATTCTTCCAGCGCATGCCCCCAGTTCTGCACCTCCAGTGGCACCCAACCTGCTTTACAGTTACCACCCAGATAGTCCTCAAACTGGGATGGGCTGATTGAATTACAGCCCTCACAATTCACTCATTTCACCTCTAAACATCCCTGCATTAAGATAGGATTTTTCAGGCTGGGCGTGGTGGCACATGCCTGTAATCCCAGCAGCTGGGGAGGCTGAAGCAGGAGGATTAAGTTCAAAGCCAGCCTCAGAAAAAGTGAGGTGCTAAGCAATTCAGCGAGACTCTGTCTCCAAATAAAATACAAAATAGGGCTGGGGATGTGGCTCAGTGGTTGAGTGCCCTGAGTTCAATCCCTAGTGCCCTCCCCCTCCCCCACAAAAAAGATAGGAGCTTTCAGGGACACCTCATATTCCAACCATAACAGAGGATGAAAAATTTATTTTGGGCTCCTAGTTTCAGAGTTCTTAGTCCATAGTCCACTGTTCTATTACTCTGAGCCTGGTGTAAGACAGATGTATATCAGAGATAGAAGGGCATGGTAGAGGAAAGCTGCTCAGCTCATGGCAGCCAGGAAGGAGGAGGAGGGGAGAAAGGGAGGAAAGGGCCAGAGACAGATTTAGTCCAGGCCATGCCCTAGTGACCTGCTTCCTACAGGTGCACCCCATGCCTATATTTACCAGTCAGTAGTCCATTCAAATTATTAGCTTATCAAGTGGATTAATCCAGGGATGAGGTCATGGTTCTTATCATCTATTCATTTCACCTCTGAACATTCCTGCATTACCTAATATGAGTTTTCTGGGGGACATTATAGATCCAAATCCTGCAGAGGGTGATCATGGAAGTAATCATGTGAAAAACAGGTGTAAGATCTTGGTTAATTTTGCCTGGAAAAGGGGATGTTGTCTGTCTGGGTTTATAAGGGATGATAACATAATGTCTGCAAAGAATTTAGCTCAGGGCACTAACATAGTTGACACCTAATAAATGCCAACCATAATTTTGATTCCAAGAGTAGAATGTTTGAACATTCTATGTATCCTCAAAGGGAAGTACTAGCAACAATGTGTGGAAATTATGGGAAGCACTAGTTATTTCCATATAAGTTCTTCCTTCCATACCTTCTATGGAAGGAAGAACTTTCAGAACTATACAAAGATATAATTGACTGTTTTCATGACTTAGTCATCATCACCTGAGACATTGTAGAAACTTCTGTTTTTATAATGGCCATAAAAATCTAAAGAGTTATAACTAGTTGGCATTATAAGTCATCTTGTGGTTTAGAAGCGGACCATGTTCCATTAGTTGGCCATTTCTGAATGACAAACTTGTATACTGAAATAAGACACTTTGTTAGTACTGAATGTGTTCTTTGTCTGAGTGGGTGACACATTTGTAGAAGGCATGAATTTTTTTTCTTTAATTTTTAAGGAAGTAATTTTATTAACATTATTAACATATAATTTTTTAAAATTATATCATTAACATATAACAACCTCAATAAATATTTATTTATTGAATTATCAAGGCAGAAAATAATTTTAGTAGTCACCACCCTGGAGTGACTTGAAATTCTCAGAGGGAAGTTGGTAATGAAAAAATGATCTTTTCCCTCCTTATATCAGTGAAGACATTTTCCCCATTGAAGGTGGTGTGTGTGTGTGTGTGTGTGTGTGTGTGAAGGGAACAGTGGCCTTGCTCTGAAATGAGGCATGTCTTGGCACACAATGGACTCCTCTGCCATTTATTCACTTATTCATTCAAAGCTGGCAATGTTTTCAGAAGTAAAAGGAAAATGGAAATCTCTTTTTTGCTCTTCTTTCTTCTCTTGATATAGGCTTTAGGAGGTGATAGGCAGCCATACCTACTGTATTGAAGATTGACAAGTTTGACAGGAAGTTTCCCTAGTATTGATGGCATAGACCTGACCAGCAGCCTTAGTTTTCAGAGAAAACACTTTACCAATCATCATTAATAATGGAGCTAATATCTTTCCACTGAGCTGTTATACTGTGATGGAGGGTTACTTGTAAGCTCAGTTCCATAGCCCACAACTAACCAATCACCTTGCTTTCTAGAGACTAGATCAGTTAGAGTATCTAATATTTAAAGTGAGATGTTAGGTAATTTTGATGGATAGGAAATACATACATACCAACCTACTTAAATCTATTCATGCTATGTGATATCATATATACATTCTACTTTTTAAAAGAACTTTGGAGATGATGTAGTTTTACATCATTGCATTAAAAAGAAGTTGAAGGATACAGCTTGATATTCAGTTGAGGGGATTCACCATCAGCTTAGCATATAAATGTTTTTGAGTTAAGAAATAGGACATGGAAATAATATTGGTTTTTAAACTCTTATCCTGTAAGAGGTGATTTTGGGATCTACTTCTGAGGTTTAGTGGGAAAGTCTGTGTCAGAGGAAACAGATGGAGCTGTGGCAAGACACTCAGATGCTAGTGAGATATATTTTTACTGCTTGTAAGTGGAGTTCTGAGGGAGGTATTTAAAAATACAACCAGACTCCTTTTAGGTAAGTAGCATAGGTTCAGACTATGGAAATTATGTTCCATTTAGAAATTATGGCAATGATATGAAGTTATTCATATTTTCTGTGCTGGTGATAGTAACAACCTCCCTTTTCTCTCACATACAATCTCTTAAAATTTGAAAGTTTACCAAAGAAGTAATAATTTAGATTGAAAAAGCAGCACATTAACAGAAACAAGGAAAATTCTAATTTACATTTTGTGCTTGGAACTGATGTTGGAGGCAATCATATATTCTAGTATGTCTTTGAATGTGATTCTCTAACACAGGCATGAGTTTTAGAATCTCTTTCCCTCATTCATGACTTCATTTCCCATGGTGCCATATATCCTTTAAATTTTTTTTCTATGGCAGTTATTCTTTTTATTCTTAAAAGTGAATTGTTAAGGATATTTAGGAACTATTTGGTCACCTTCTTTGATTTTAATCAGTGTTTCACAAGGTGGTTTACATTTAACAATAAAAACTCTGGCTGGGGTCATTTTTGCAACGAGCAGAGTAACTTAATTGTCGTTTGTGTTGACACTGGGACTAGGAGTCTCTACAAAGTTCAGATATTCTGATTTGATGTCAACAGTTAATCTGGAAACCTGAAAGCTGTTTTAAATACCCCCTTGTTGGGATTAAATCATCTGATATGTCAAGATAAGTGTTATAATCTTGTTTCTTTGCACCTACTTTTAACCCTTAGCCACAACAACTTAATAATCAAGATAAATTGGAAAAAATAGGAATGGTTTACAATAGAGGCAGCACGCTTGTGGGACTGAATGCTTTTTCTGGGAAATTGATTTTGGGGTATTTAATGTTTCTTGACTATGATCTGAACATATCGCCTGTGAATTATAACTGGAGGGTTTTCTTATGAAGATGCCATGTCCTATACTTGACATAGAAAAGTAACCGTTTGCTGAATAAGAAATTCAGTGAGACCTTTTGCATCAGGAGCCTGGATGAAGCCTAGCATTCCAGTCCAACCAGATGCTCTGAAGGTTTTATTGTGTACAGAATGTGAGCAGTATATATAATATATCAAGGTCAAGCATCCCTAATCTCAAAATCCAAAATCCAAAATGCTACAAAATTTGAAATGTTTTGAGTGCTAGCTAGATGCTGCAAGTAGAAAATTCCATACCAGATCTCATGTGATGGGTTGCAGTCAATACACACATACTAAAATATTGTATAAAATTACCTTCAGCCTATGTGTATAAGGTATACAAGAAACACAAATGAATTTTGGGTTTAAACTTCAGTCCCATACCTTTTTATGTATATGCTGAAATCCCAAAATCTGAAAAAATTAAAATCCAAAACATTTCTGGTCCCAAGCATTTTGGATAAGGGATACTCAACTTGTGTAATTTACCTATTTATATATTTAAATATCAGGTTGTATTTATTCCTCTCTCAGCATCACTCACAGTGTATTACATGCATACCTCCTAAGGCCCATTGAAGTATCTGTAAAGGAATATAAAAATGGGTAAACACATATGGACCAAGAGAACAGAAGAGGAGACAAGAACAGATAAGAGATAAGAGATATCAATAAAATCTTAGAGGATGAAAAGAAAGTGGAAAAATCATAATTTAGCAGAAGAGGGACAGCTGAAACCCACCTTTCTCTAGAGGGAGATAGCCAAAAGAAATGGGTAGTTCACACCACAGAACCAGAGCTAATCTTAGAACTAGAAGCCCCAGGTACCATGGAAGGAGAGGTGATGTGTGGGGCTGAGCCAGAAGGATCGGTAAATGTTTTCTTAAGAGGTTATTAGACCCCCGTTCCTGTGTCTTCCTGGTCCAGCTGACTGGCTCCCTCTTTCTTACCCTGGTAGGAACAAATTTATTCTTTCAAGAAACTGAATTATTGCAGGTAATAGGGAGATGCTGGAAGGAATATAGGAAGATGAGGTCAAAGGGGCAAGGTAGTAGGCCAGAGAGAAGCACGTGGTCTGTTGGAAGATTTGGCAGCCAAAGGCAAGAACCGACAACTGAACTGATGCGGGGAAGCATTTAGAAACCCCAGAGCAGGTTGGGACAGGCAAAGAAAGTCTGTTCTGAGGAAAACTGGCAACAGTGATCATTGGAGAATCTAACACGGCAAGGATCCTTCAAGCTGAGTAAGAACAGAGAATGTCCAAGTTACTGTTGAAATAAATGAGTGTTCTTGCATTTAATCTCTGCACATATAACCAGGTTTGGAAAGGATGAATGACCTTCATGTGCTGAGAAAACACAAGTTTTCTCAGGGAAATACAAGTGCTAGGTAAACATATGAAAACATATTCAGACTCACACAGACTCAAAGGAGATGCATACTCAAACAGTTAGACACTTGTTTCAACTAAAAATTAGCAGAGAATAAGAAGACTGAGAATACCTAATGCTGTCAGGGTATGTTGAAAGAAGCCATGGCATAGTGCTGGAGGGAATGTAAATAGACTATGTTTGGAAGAAAGTGATTAGAATGCGGGTGCTAATTCACAATGGGGGGTGCTATGGAAGAATAGAGTTATTTTAGATTAGGTAGAAGAGATTGAAAGGAGGGGAGGGGGTATAGGGGAAGGAAGGATAGTAGAATGAATCAGGCTTTATTACCCGGTGTACAACTGGTGGGATTCTACATCATGTATAACCAGAAGAATGAGAAATTATACTCCATTATATGTGATGTTAAAAAAAAAAAAACAACAACTTGCAAAACAGAAATAAAGATGGCATTGTTTAAAATATGCAAAAATACAGATCTATTCCTGGTCCTCTACTCTTAATTTACTGCTAAGTAGAGTGAGTTTTTGAAATACTCATCAATTTTCCTGAAGTTATGGAAATGGAGTTAGATCTTAAGAGACCACTACCTCTATGTAAAATGTAATTCACAAAACCATAGGATTTTTCTCAGATCCAGTACCTAAACACAGATCATTTGTATGTATTCACCAAACTGAGGAAAAATCTTAATAAAGTACTAGTTGATCATTAACAAAAAAGTGATTAGACAATATGCACCAACAACTTTGAACATATTCATTCTCTTTGCCTATAGATTTTGAGAATCTTACCAAAGGAAGATTGGTTAAATGATAAAAGATGTTTAACATTCATTATCTTTAATCATTAAAAATGTTGAATAAACAAAATGTTCAACAATAATATCCAAGTAAATTGTTACCTTGCTTGAGTGAAATATTATGCAGTCATTAAAATTTGTTTATGAAGAGTTTATAAATTTGAAAATATTGTTGCAATCATGTTAAACAGCCTAAACATTTATATATTTGTGTGTGTGTGTGTGTGTGTGTGTGTGTGTATGTATGGAGAGAGAGAGAGACAGAGAGGGAGAGAATGCTTTCAATTATGTAAAAAATAAACTGCAAAAATATTTGATGGAAATGCCAAAATATAGCAGTTGTTGTACATGTTTGATTACAGATATTTTTCTTTTTTTTTTAAGTCTCTTTGTTGAATTTTTAAGCTTTCTATACAGATCTTTTAAAAGTAGGAATAATTGTCATTAAAGAATATTTGAAAAGGTCACTATAATGGATTTTGTTAACTTCAAACTCATCAAAGAAAGCAAATGTAATGAATTTTGTAGAGAATAGTACTTTAAAATTTGAGTTTACATTGGAGAATGAGTAAACAATGTAAGGTAAACAGAATATTGTCTCTTAAGGATGTTTGTGTCCTTATCCCACAACCTGTAAATATGTTAGGTTTCATGGCAAAGGGGAAATTAAGGTTGCAGATGGAATTGAGTTTCCTCATCTGCTGACCTTGAGATAGGGAGATTATCCTGGATTTTTCTTCTGGGTGTGATGTAATCACAAGAGTATTCATAAGTGGAAGACGGTAGTTGAAGAGAGAGAACCAGAGAGATGGCAGTGTGAGCAGGACTTGGCCCAACATTGTTAGCTTCAAGGGTGGACAATGAGGCCATGAGCTGAAGAACGTGGGTGACCTTTAGAAGTTAAAAACTTCAGGGAAACAGATTCTACCCTATAGCCTCCAGAAGGAACCAAGCTGCTGACACTTTGATTTCAGCCCAGTGAGAGCCATTTTGAACTTTTGACCCTTACAACTATAAGGTAATAATTTAGAGGTGTTGTTTTAAACAACTAAGTTGTAGCAATTTGTTACAGCAGCAACAAGAAACGCATACACAAACCTTGGTAATATCACAATGCTAGCAGCTAGCACCACTAACACAATGATGCAATGATGGACTGTGGGCCAACATTTACATAACGACTGAGAGTGTACAAACCTCTTCATCATGCATTAGTCCTCACAGCAAACTGTGAGCAATAAATTGTTAGTTTTACAAGTGAGAAAATCCAGGCACAGCAGTAGCCTGGATTCAGAGCCAGGCCTCTGACCCCAAGTCCCATGCTGTGGTCTGCTCTTGCCAAGAAAGATTAAACAAAAAGGAGTGGAACCCTTTGTCAAATGTGGGCCTCTGCCTTGACCAAGCCACAGCAGAGAAAAGTTGTGAATAGTCCAAGTGTTAAGCTTGTGGGATTTGTTTTCCATAAAACTTTTGAATGATAACAACAACAGCAAAACCTCAAGTAATTAATAAAATTCAAACATCTCTTTTTTCCTTCAAAGAAGGGATGGTACACATGGACCAATGGGAAAATTCTCCATTTCTTGGGGAGGATGATGGAGTCAGTAGCTTGGCTTTCCTGCCCCTTCATTGACATCACTTTGCACTTCCATTATGGTCACCCTTATCAGATAATAGCAAAAGAAAAACAAAAGAAGGCGAAATTCAAGCCCTTTTGATGAATGACTTTATGTGTCAACTTGACCATGAGGTGCCTAGACATTTGGTCAAACATTATCCTGGGTGTGGCTGTGAGGGTGTTTTGGGATGAGATTAATGTTTAAACAGGCAGACTGAGTAAAGCAGGTTGCCTTCCCTAACAGGAGAAGGCCTCATCCAATCCCCTGAAGAACTACACAAAACAAAAAGGTTGAGTAGGAGGAAACCACCTTACTGATCTGGGATGTCAATCTTTTCCTCCCCTCAGACTGGGACCACATTACCGGCTGTCCAGCTTGCCAAGTGCAGATCTCGGCACCCTATGATTGCACAAGCAGTTCCTTGTAAGTCTCTTTATGAGTCCATCCTAATCTCTAATATTCATCCTAGTTCTGTGTCTCTGGATAAACCTGACTCATACACCTTGGAAATAATTGTTAGTAAAAAAGTGAGGAAAATCGGCTTAACCCACACATGGGCTAATTTGATCTGGTTTCCTCTTGATTATTCTAGAGATGACTGTCTTCCTGACATTCAACCATTTGGGCATATGCACCTGAAATAGAACAGCTGATGCTTTTTTAGAAAGCAAGAACAGACTTTCAGTATTCAGTATGTTTTGTCTACCAGACTTAGCCAAAACCTGAACTGGAGAGGTAGTGAGATCCCAAGTGGAGGCCTAGGCCTGAGGCATGGGTGGGCAGAGCTTCTGCAGAGGGGGCTGTTTTCCCTGGGTAGTGGGAAATGAGCCCAGAGTATTTTTTGACTCTTCTTAAAAAACTAGGATTAATTCTTTTAGAGCAGTTTTAGTTACATAGTAAAATTGAGAAGGTACAAAGATTTCCCATGTATCCCATTTTCTCACAGTGTATAGTTTTTGCCCACTGACTAGTGTTATGATACGTGTTCCCTAATCTTTCTTCTAATATCTTCTCATTACAGTCTCCACAACCATATGGCTATAAATTATCTTTTAATAAAATGGTCACAGAAGACTCATGGAGAAATCACAAAACTTGGGAGAGAGGCTGCTCCTGTTACTCTGCATCCTGCTTCCCCTGGCCCTCACCTCTTCTGCCTCCAGCTATAGCTCTACCCTTCTCCACTCTGTAGGCCTAGGGGTTGTATGAATCTTGCTCTTCTTTTCCCTCTCTCACTTCCAGAGGATGTGTAGTATGACCTCCCATTCCCCCTGTTGTGCAGAATCCAGATGTGACTCTCCAGTGATGACCACTTATCCTGAGGTCCTTAGTGGCATGATGCCCACCTTGTTTTACACTCTACAAACCCTGCCATGCTCCTTATCTAACTGATAGGCTTCTTGACTGACTTCTTCACCCTGCCCCATGTTTAGAGAACCAGACTCCCATTTACAATCCAGTGCCCCAGTGAGGATCCAGGCCATCCCTGTAGCTAACCAGAATCCTCATCAACAGAGGGACCTTCAACTGCCCTCGGACAGACTCCCAGAAACTGGATTCCCAGTCTGTGCATTGTGCAGCTATGATCACTACTTCATCAGGTGCCAACTGACCTTTTGCCTAAATTGAGGTCATCAAGCCAAACTGATCTAACTTCTTATGTAAGCCTTCCTGGTCTCAGTACATCTTGCCTCCTGGTGCACTCTGGGCCATACCTGACCCCTTCTCCTGCCTGCCTATTTTATTGCAAGCATGGAGGTGGACTTGAAATTGTTGCAGAGAGGCTCCTGAATCACTGTATGGTATTAGAAGAAAAGAAGCGGTGTGTGTGTGTGTTGCGGGGGGTGGGCCTAAAAGTGGGGACTGCGAGGGGACATTTTCTGAGAGTATTATACCTTTTCATTTAAAAATCTTTCATAGTGACCACAGAAGGCAATGGATATAATTTTTTTTTTCTACAGATGTTTCAAGGGAAACTCAGGTTGAATAATCTAGGGTACAATGGAGCCAAGATTCAGATCTGCATCATCCCAAAGCTCTGTCCTGTATTAGATGCAATTCTGTGTTGGATGCTTAGAAACAAACAAACAAAAATAAAAATCCTGGTACAGATCCTCTGGCACTTTGGGTCTAATGGTTGTTGATAGCCTTCCTTGGAATTTTCTGTGTTTTGAAATGTAGACTCCTTTTCTGGCCATAGGAGGTGATATATTGAACATGATTCCTAGTAAGTGGAAGAAAAGTGTTTTTACCTGAGGCTTTGAGATGGGAGAAAGCTCTGACCACACTCTGGAGAGGTGCATTTCTAGACTCACTAGAAGTTTTTACTGGTAAAAAACTGTATGTGTCAGTTTTACATCATGAAGGCATTTTTGTCTCAGCATTGTTATAAGGTGTAAGAAAGAAAATAAATATACTATCTACTCTTTCTTGACTGGGGGAAGAGAAGATTTTGTACAAACTTTATATAGCCTTACCGTGTGAAATAGCAAAGAACCCTAAATCATATAGGCAGCTTTGCCACTGTTTTCTCACTGTGCCCTGCTGCCCCCTGTCGAGTTTACCATGATTTGCAGAGGGTGTTCTCATAGGTGCCTGTGCAGGGGCTCACTGCCAGTTGGTAGCAGGTGTAACTGATGTGAAGCCTCCCCGCGCTGGCCATATGTCATCTAAGGCTGTCTGCCTTTGAACTCCTGAATTCACAGCGAAGGCAGATGTGCACACTTTTTCAAGGCCTTTCCAAAAGAGGAAAAACAAAGCCTTCTATTGATTGAGGTAAAGGCAAAATTTGTTTCACCTGGAGATAGTGGTGCTTACTGAGCTGGCAATGAACATCATCCTCTACCCTGATTTTTAACCTTTCTTAGATTTCATATTCCTTTGAGAAGCTGTTGAAAGGGATTGACCTTTTTATCCTAGAAAAAATATGCACATATGCACACCCAAACAAAATATTTTAGTTTCAAGAGGTTCAGGAAACCTCCTGGGTCACGAGGACCCTATCTACCCCTTTGCCTAAGGTCTCTATTCTAGATTTCTTTCACTTATGACAACATGATGCTGTTCTGAGCTTGTGATACTATAATACAGACATCATACTTATTTTGCATTCAACACAATGAAATTTGAGACATTCCTTATGAGTTTAGGACTCTGCTGCCACAAACCTCACTAAGAACTATTGGCCACTTTTTCAATAATGGAGGTTGAGTAATTTAGGTTCCTCCCAAGTGTGTTTTGCTATTGCATTACCAGCTTGTTTCTGCTCTTGGTCCTGTGGGTGGGGGAGGGGGAGGGGAAGAGCAGTATTTATGAGACTTGCCTGGAGGATTTACAAATTATGTCGGCCCTTATTTCTCCTCCCAAGACCTCAGCATGCTAGCAGCTCCCTTGTGGGACTTAGCATTCCAGACCAACCAGGAGTCTTTGTGAGGCCTTGTGGGAATATGAAGACGTCCTAGCAGAAGGTTAAAAACCCTATTACAGTTAGGGCTGCTATATACCAGGGACCTAAGAGAGGTGATTCAGAGAAGTCAAAGAATTAGAAAATGTGAGAGTGGGGAAAAATAACGTAAGCATTTTGATTGCGACTGGTAGCAAGAAACACATTTCTCATCTTCATTTGGTTCACATGTGCACAATGGAAACAAGAGTTCCACAAAATACTACAATGAACTGCATGCATCCTGATTTTTTCCATTCTATGCAAAAAGTACTATACCAATTTTCAAGTCACATTTATGGGTTATGTCCATAATTTGAAAAAACAATAATGTAGGCCAATGGTTTTAAAATTCAATTCTGGGAATTCTCTGATGAAGTGTCTCAGGGCTACCCATGGAGGGGGTAAGGGCGAAGCTGTGAAGGAAAGCAATAAGGGAGAGCCGAAGTGAGTTAAATGACCCCATCAGAGCAGCACCATTACATTTGCTTTAATGTATAGGGATTCTGTAAAATATTTTATTTTATAAACATTGAAAACTGCTGACTTAGCACACTTCCCGTTTTACATTAAAATTCAATCCAAGATTAGGTGACTTCTTCAAATCAGGCTAGCAGTCATGAAAGAGCATTTCTGAGATTGTTTTTCATTCCCTCATTCCTTTGTTTTTAATATATTTTTTTAGTTGTAGATGGACACAACACCTTTGTTTTATTTATTTATTTTTATGTGGTGCCGAGGATCGAATCCAGTGCCTCATAGGTGCTAGGCAAGCACTCTATCACTGAGCTACAACTCCAGCCCCCCTTCTTTTGTTTTTAATTTTAATTAGTATATGTATGTACTTGGTAAAAACTCATAGCTTCAAGGGCCTTATGAAGACACACAAGAATCTTCCACCTATCGTTTATCCCACTCTTCTGTCTGCTTCTAGTTTCAGACTTGCATAATAATTTCCATAACTTAAAATATATGCTGTCTCTCTACTCTCAGCTGATCACGTTTAGGCAATCCTACTGACTCCCCACTACAAAGGATGAGTCCTTAATTTATCCTCATTTCTCTATTACCCACTTCCAGCTTGCCTCTCCCTCCACTCGGGTTATAGCTATATTAGTATTTTTGGTTCTGTGATTGATTACCTATGTTATTTTAAGTAAAAGTGTAGTCTTTAAAAAAGATCGAATCCTGCTGTTCTCATCCCCATCCCATTGCTTTTTCTATTGTAACATTCCTTCTACTTTTAAAAACAACCATAAGGCTCAGAAATTTGAGTTGACAGTAAGATAAATTAGTGTGGTGTCGCTTCTTCAAAAAGCTACAGAAACCTTACACTATGCTATTAGAGACATAAAGTCTAGAAACACAAGGTCTGAGATAAATTGACCACGAGTTTCTCTTGAATAAAAGGAACAGAAGCCAAATACTCTACATCTCTGTACCCTCTATGGCACCTACCATCATGCCTTCTGTTCAGCAGCCAAGAGGGGCGCTTGGGTCAGTGAATGAAATTAGACAGATTTGGGCTCACAATAAAGGAGAACTTTCTAGTAAAGGACCCTCCATGGATGATTGGGGCTGCCTCTGAGGCAGTGAGTCCCCACCACTGTAAATGTGTAGGCACAGGATGATGGCCACTTGTCTAGGTTCTGGAAGAAGGGTAAACAAACTTTATTTTTAGCCCTGAGATTTTGTGATTCTGTGAAATCAATGATTTCACAGGTCTCACAAGGTGAGTGGAGTGTGCTAGATCATGCATTCTCAACAGGGGCAATATTGCCTTCAGTGAGGTAGAAATTATGGGGCGAGGGCAATTTAAAAAACCTTGAATATTACAATTATTTGTGACTCTCCAAAGCCTACAACACATAAGCAACTATGAGATTTATCTTGGTATTAACATTTTATCACAGGTGGAGATTAGGGGAAAATGTTTAAAAGGCTAGAGGAAAACCAATACTGGAAAATAGGTTATGTCAGTAAGTCTCAGTGCTGTTTATAACCCCTTCCTTGGGAAGTCTTCTCTGACCCTCTTTTCCTTTTATTCCTGAGCGCTATGAGTAGTTGTCCTGGTCCTGTTGCCCATTCTGCCAGGTGTGTTAAGACAGTGTGAGGAGGGGTGGTTAAAAGATTTGGATTGTACCTGTTTCTGGGATTTATAATCTCTGTGACTGTCCCAGTCACGGTTCTCCAGAGAAATGGAACTAATAGGATATACAGAGATATGTAAGGATAAGTTATGGGAATTGGCTTATCTGATCATTGAGGCTGAGAAGTCCCAGGATATGCTGGGACTCTTTCAGAAACACCCTCACAGACATGCCCTGAAATAATGGTTTACCGTCTCCCTTGGCATCCCTTAACCCTGTCAAGGTGACACACAGAAGTAACTATCACACGTTCACCTTTTGTCAACTTGCCACATATGTGCATCCTTTAAAACTGTACCCAATATCCAACTAAAGACAGCAAGGCCATAATTCTGCCTAACACGATACAACTGTCCTGTATACAACCAAAAACATAATGGGTCCTTTCCTTTCCTAGAAGAGGAAGTAAATCCTTGAGTCATGTTTACTTTCTTCTTGATATCCTGTAACTTAAATACTATGATGTAAAGTTAACAATGCTTAAATTCTGATATAAAGTTGATACATCTTATATTACATGATAAGGGAACAGTAGGGGAAAGAAAGCAAAGATGTTTGCTTAATAAATGTACATGTACACTGAAGTATTTATGACAAAATGGAGAGGAAATATTCACACCTATTGTAGACCTGGGTTCTGTAACTGGCCATGGGTTCTGTAACTGGCCCTGGGTTCTGTAACTGTGGTTGTGGCTGTTATTTGTAAGTACCTGCTCTGACTATCCATTATGTATTCTTTTTCCCCTCAGTACCTCAACTGGTCATAGTTCTTTACCTAGAAGAGTAGCTTCATACGTGAAGATTTTGGGCCATCTACAGTCCTGCTTGGGTTGGATTACTGTAGTTCTCCATTGACCTTAGTAACAGGCATGGTAATACTGAGATCACTAAAGATCTGTTTTTTTCTTTCATCTGTGGTGGAGTAGTAAGTAATCCAATTTATCCCAGTGGTCTGGATCAACCACTCTCACCAACACCTTAACACCTTTCTTGGCCTTGGAGGCACAAGGAGCCCAAAGTGACTAGGTAGCAGTCTTAACTTCCAGTTTGATGGAATCTCTGTTGTGCCTTTTTATAGAAACATTTCTCCCTCTGTAACTAAGACCTCTGGGCCATCAGAGCATAATATCTTGGGAACAGGAAGCAAAATCTTTGCGAGTGGCTCACTAGGGGTAAAAGTGAGTGGTGCCACTCCCATTTCCATCCATCAATTCCTGGACCCATAAACCTGGACCTTTCTGACTGTGGGAGAAAAGGTACCATATACGGGATGCTGTTTCACTATATGAGAAGAAATATAGCCTCCTAGAGAACCATCCCTGCAAGCTATTCCTACCTAGCTGACTCTGACTCTTCAAAAGTTCTTTTGCTAGCAGCTTCAGGATGGTGGAGAACTTGGTAAGACCAGTGAATTCCATGAATCCAGACCTCTTGCCACACTTATTTCATTGTGAAGTGAGTTCCTTGGCCAGAGCAATGCTGTGTGGAATGCCATGACAGTGGATAAAGTTTCTGTAAGTTCACAGAAGCATTGTGTTTAGAGAAGGCAAGTCCATATCCTGAGTAAATATTAATTCCAGTAAGGACAAAATGCTGCCCTTCCCATTTTGGAAGTAGTCCAATGTAATTGACCTACCACCACCTACTGACTTATCACCCTGGAGAATGGTTCTCTTTTGGGGACTCAGTGTTGATCTCAGATGCTGGCTGATGGGGAACTCGGCAGTGGTCATAGCCAGGTTGACTGTGATGTATTCAAATCTGTGTTGCTGAGTCTGTGCATGACCTCCTTCCTTGCCACCTTGGCTGCTTTTTTCATGAATTCATTGGATAATGACAGGTGGTGGCTGGGGAAGATGATAACCAGTATCCATAAAGGAGATAATCTTATCCACTTAATTATTAAAATCCTTCTCTGCCGAGGGCACTCTTGATGAAAATATACATGAAATACAAATTTCTTCACAATTTTTGCCCATTCAGCAAGGCCTATTTACATACCTTTCTCCCTAAATATTTTGCCAATTGTGTTAGTTAACTTTATATCACTTTGATCAAAATACCTAAAAAGAACAAATTAGAGGAGGAAAAGTTTATTTTGGCTTTTGGTTTCAGGGGTTCAGTACATAGTAGGTTCCATTGCTCCAGACCTGAAGTGAGGCATAACTTAATGGCTGAAGTGTGTGGTGGAAGAAAGCTATTCATCTCACGATGGCCAGGAAACAGAATGAGGGGAGGGGAGTGCAGAGAAGATGAACCCTCCCAGACCACATGCCCCAATGATTCACCTCCTCCAACTATGCGCCACCTGGCAAACGTTACCACCCAGTTAGTACATTCAAACTAGGATGGACTGATTAGATTATAGTTCTCATAACTGAATCATCTCACCTTGGAACATTCTTGCATCAACACAGAAGGTTTTGGGGGACACCTAATATCCAAACTATAATACCAATTTTCCAATCATGTTCTTTCCAACTCCCTGACCATCCATCAAACCACTGACCACAGCCCTTGTGTCAGTATATAATAGCACATCTGTCTATTTCTCCTTCAAGGAAAAATGCACAAACATGTGCATTATCCAAAATGCTGCCCACAGAATTTCCTTCACCACTAGCTATTGGGGATGTCCCAGGGAGGAGCATCCTAAGAGGGACAGTGTTATGTCTGTCCACTTTGGGGTGCATAGCATGCAGAACCATCTGTAAACCTGGTCCAAGTGTTCTCTTCCTTTTCTAACTGGTCTTAGGGAATTTCCCAAGAGGTCATAGGTGCACGATGGAAGAGAGAGGACAGTGTAGGAGGAGTGGGACCATAGGCATTTTGGGCCACTTTATGAAACTTGTGCCTTTGGGCTTGCACTAGCCTGATCACATATATACCACCTCTGCTTGATGAAGGCATGTTGCATGCACACCCAACTTTATAGCTTAGTGGGTCAAACAACAACCAATTCATGATGCCATAGATGAATCACATAATCTTGTCAAGTCCTCATTTCTACCTCTTTAATGGAGATAATGATAGCACCTTCCACATAGGATTGCTGGAATATTTAAATCCTTAGTACTCAAAACGTGATTCCAGGACCATTAGCATAGGCCTCACCTGGGAGCTTGTTAGAAATACAGAATCTCAGACCCCATTCCAAAATTACTGAATCAGAATCTTCGTTTAAAAAATTCCCAGATGATTTGTAGGTATGTTAAAATTTGAGAAGGATCAGAGTAGCTGAATAACACTTATCATAGCACCTGCTATTGAACATTATTTCTATTAATCTCTTTCTCCTACATTACACTATCAGTTCAGATCAGGACTTCATCCTGTTCATCTTTATGTCCCCAGAACCCAAAGAAGTGCCTGGCAGATGGTATCACTCAAATTTACATAGTGACAGGAGGTCTGTAAAAAATAAATGAATGAGAAAGAGTGGGGAAAGGAGAGAATGCTTTCTTTCTGAATATGGCCAGAGATGTTCTTCTCTGCTCAGAGTCTTGTTTTCTGACACTCAGCTCCTTCTCCCTCCATCTATAAATAAAGGCCTTCCCCACAGAGGACTGTCTTCTTTTTTTGTCTTAAGGACATGCACATTTAATTGAGAGACTTTCTTGAGCATCTCCTGTGCATGAGTCTTGTATTATATGCAGTGAAGAAAACAAAGATGAGTAAGACACGGTCCCCACCCCCTGCCAGTGTGTGTTTTTGTGTGTATTCTATCACAAATCTCTTGCAATACACTCATTTCAACCTTATCTTGGCTTAAAAGATAAGGAGAGAACTGAAACATATGGGGTTTGTTGGCACACTGGGGCTGAGTTATGAATACTGTCGCAGACGCAGGAACCAAAAGATTCAGACAAGAAAAACAAGCTTTAATAAAAGGTTCCAGAATTCAGACACCTTCTCTTCCCCCGCGCCCTCCCTCAACAAACCACCCTCCTCTCCCTAAAATAAGCTTCCCTGCAGCAAGTGGCCTTCAAGATCTGGGAAACAGATCCTTACAGTCACATTCTTTCTTTGTCAGAATGGAGGATCCAACACATTTGGTTCTTTTATCCTTGCTACTTGTGGATAATTCTTTCTCAGAATAGGTAAGCCATCTGCTGACAAGCGATCCGTGATTCACTGGTGCAAACTATTCACCTCCTTCACCACAATGCCCACTGGAATGGGAGAAAAACAGACTTCTGCCTCCTCCCCCACACTCCTTGTTTGAAGTCTTGTATTACTGGAAATCATCCAGACTTTTTTTTTTTTTTTTTTTTTTTTGGTACTACGGGACTTTCTTCTCTTGATTAATCTATTGGAAGTGATTCTTTTCCCCTGAGGCACATAGTTATAGCAAATTCTACCTATTTATGAAGTATGCTTAATTTTCTTTCTGGGGGCATTTTATATCTCAAAGATAGAGAGGGGTTGGGTCAACTCTTGGGGAGGAACATGGAGACAGATACCCAGATGCCCTTAGAAGGGCAGTGGTGACTCAGGGCACCAGTCTTCCCTCTGAATCAGCAGGATCAACTTTGTAGTGCTGTGGTACCTTTCATCTGGGAATCCAAGGACTTTCCACATGTGAGGTCAATAATGCTAAGAGGCAAGCATATGGATGTTCACTTTCTTCTTTGAACTTTAAGCCAGCAAGGAGGGTGATATTACTGCCCAGGTTTATACTCTAGGGAGGCCCTATCACCTTTTCTTTCTGTCTGGCTCCACCTGTTAGATTCAGTTCTAGCTAGTGTTTGGAACTGGGTGTCCCATAGGCCCTCAGCTGCAACAAGTGTCTCTGGCATTCTTGTTCCTTTTCCAGATTCTCTGTCTTAGTTGCTGGCATCACCTCTCTGCTGGAGTCACCTGGATCTGTAGCATCTCGTCCAGCACCTGGCATAGGGAGATGCCCACTGAATGTTAGAAAATATATATGTGATTGACTTCTCACTTTCTCCGTGTCTTCAGCTCCCACAAAGAAGCAAACATATACATTAATTTGTTCAGCAAACTTTTACTGAGCATGTATGTACCAGGTACATAAAACTCTGGGGGATGCAGCAGTGAACAAAAGTAAACAAAATCCTTGCCTTCCTGGAACTTATACTCTAGTAAGGGGAGACAGATAATAGACCAAATGAACAAGTAAAATATGTGGTATTTTAGATGGCAATAAGAACTATGGAAATAAAGTAAAAGGATGAAGGTATGTTGGGAGTGATGTCCAATTTTATACAGGTTCAGGCTTCACTGAGAAAGTGACATTTGACTGAAGACTGGGGGAGGAAGCTGTGCAGATATTGGGGAATGGGAGCCAAAAAGCAAGTTCAGCAGTGAGAATAGCAAGTGCAAAGGCCCTGAGGTGGAAATGTACTTATAACATTCAACTGTGAAGGAGGCCAGAGTGACTGAAGTGGAATGAACAAGGGGAGGAGGAGAGGAGAAAAGGGGTGAGGAAGATTGTGTAGACATGTATGTGCTTTGAATATCTCTGGCATTAAGCTGAGATGGACACTACTGGGTGACTGAATGGAGTGATCTGGTCTAACCTGTTTAAATTTGGATTGTGTGTTGTTTTGGAAATACACAGGGAGCAGGGGTGGAGAGGCAGTATGGGAATTAGGGTGGATATAGAGAGACCAGTTGGGAGACCTGAAAGAAATGGTGATTGCAGGAGTGGGATGGCAGCAAGTGACAGGGTGAGAGGTGGAGGTATTCAGGGCTCTGGAGGTAAAGTCAGCAGGATGTGTTGGCAGAGTGATGTGGGAAGTCTGCCTGTTTGTGTGTGTGAGAGAGGAAGGAATCAAAGATGGCACCAAGGTTTTTTGGTTTGAGCTACTGGGAGGACAGCCCAGTCATCATCTCAGATGAAGAGGACTGAAGGAAGAGGAGGTGTGTGATGGAAGGTCAAGAATTCTATTTTGAACAGGTCAAGTGAGCGATGCCCTTTAGATATCCAAATAAAGATGATAAGTGCGTTGTTAGAGAGATAAATATGAAGAGCTGGACTGGAGAATTAAACTTGATTATCTTATAGTGTCTCTATAAAACCATAAGCCTGAGCTCCTCTAGGGAGTTATAAGAAAGTCTATGAGCCCAGAGAGGAGTGCCTTGGGGCCCCTCATGTTAACTGTTAAAGATTTGAGCAGAAGCAAGCAAATGACATGTAGAATGAACAGCTGGGGAGGTAGGAGCAAGTGTGATTTCTTGGAAGCCAAGTGAAGGAAGCTTTTCAAGGAGAAGTGATTGACTGTGTCAGGGGATGCTGTTAGGCCAAGTAAGATGAGGACTGATATTGTTCATAGGGCATAGATGTGGGCTATGGCAGTCACCATGATCCTGGTAAGAGCAGCTTGGGTGGTGTGGGAGTGCCTTCAGAGCAAATGGGAGGAGAGAAGTTGGAGATAGTGAGCACAGACAGCTCTTTTCCATCTCTTTATTAAGGTTTTGCTCAACATTCCCCCAGACTATCGCAACTATTGCAATAGATTCCCTGTCTCAAGTCTTGATCAATTTTTTTGCATGGCACTCAGGCCATTCACAATTTGGCAATGAACTCAGAACCTTAGCTTCCAATAATTTCTATTCTTTGTCCCATTCCCAAATCAGATCCATTGCTTCTGGTGCCAAGAATTTTCTCAAGTTTCTATAACATATATGCTGTCTCTCTAGCAAAAACAAACAAACAAAAACCAAAAAACCCACACTTAGCCCTTTTAGCCCAGCAAAATTCTGTCATCCTTCAAGATGCAGTTCATGTGCCACCTCCTCTGGCAAATCTTCCCGTTTCCTGTCTCTGACTGTACATGCCTTGCTTTTTGTTCCCTGCCTTAGTTTTGATTTTACTTTAGCACTTATCAATCACATGCTGTAACTTGACCACAACATAGTCACTAAAATTCTAAATGACTAATCACAAAAGCTAATGTTTATTAAATAAATATTATATGCATTGGATTAACCCTTTGTTTTCTTGACATGGCCTTATGAAGTACATTATTGTATTACTACAATTATTCTTCATCTTACAGATGAAAAATGAGTCTTAGAGAAGTCAAGAAACCCTACAGTAGCACACTAATAAGTAAGTTGACATTTAAGACTTAAACCTAAGCAGGGCATGGTGGCACCTGCCTGTAATCCCAGTGGTTCGGGAGGCAAAGGCAGAAGGATTGCAGGTTCAAAACCAGCCTCTGCAAAAGCAAGGTACTGAGCAACTCAGTGAGACCTTATCTCTAAATTAAAAATACAAAATAGGACTGGAGATGTGACTCAGTGGTCTAGTGCTCCTGAGTTCAATCCCAGGTACCCCACAATGTCCCCCTCAGAAAAGACTTAAACCAAGGTATCCCTGATTTTAAAGCCCATGCTTGAATTAACTACACCAAACTACTGTCTCTGAAAGAGACATTGAAATTTCTCTGGTTTTGCTGTATGTTGCTCAAATCTGAAGAATTGATCCAACCAGCACTTCAAATTGGTTTTGCCAGTAGAACATTCCGTGATGAGAAAGATGTTCTATAAATCCACTTTGTCCAATGTGGTAGCCAGTAGCCATGTGTAGCCATTGAGCACTTGAAATTTGGCTGGTGCCACTAAGGAACTGACATTTCTTTTAATTTTAATTTATTTGAAGTTGAATGACTACATATGGCTAGTGGCCACCATAGTAGTGGGCAGTGCAGTTTTCGAAAAATCAAACAATTCTAGATAACTAGGTGAATGCAAAGTATTTGGAGAAAGTTAAAAGAGAGTCATCAAAGTTTTTTATCCCCTTCCTTGGACTGTAATGATACCCATGACAAAACTACTATTACATTTTGTGAAAAATGTAAGAAAACATCAAATTTCAAATGAATTATTATTTCATGTACTACTAAGAACAAAATATTATCAATTATAATTGTAATCTACCACTTATTATCAGTCATGTCCCAATTCCAGAGATTTTTAAAATATTGGGCAAAATTAATCTTAGAGTCAATGAAAAATGGTACCTTAGTTATTTTGGTGATTTCCAGGAAATTTCCTAAATGGTTTTCAAATGTCCATTTTTTTCTTCTTTTACTTTTTAGTATGATTAGGTCACCATTATCACAGAGAGGTAAGATTGGAAGTAACATTTATAGTTTAAATTCTTCAAGTCAAAATATCCTGAAGGAATTACAATAACAAGCAAAAACTTTAATTGGTTCTCCTAAAATGATTGAGAAATGACATGTCACATTAACATTAGGGGATGGGGCTTAATGTGTTGGTTCCTATTTTTTTTTTCATTTATTTCTCCACAGCATTTTTTCATTTACTTCTGCTGTTTGTTTTTGCTTCTGTACATCATACTGCCTGTCTAAATTCTTAGGCATGTGGCACAGCTAATAGAGAACCAACTAACCTTGGAACTAATTGATTATGTTATTTTTCTTGTGATACTGTAGTGTCTTCATCATTAAAGTCACTGAAACTTTCATCTTTTGCTCCAGGAAGTCTGATTGGAATCTTATGTTTATCTAACTTTGTTCTCTGACCTTTATCTAGACCCTCTGTGGTTCCACCTTCGATTTTGGAGACATCTGAAAAGCCAAGGCACAGATCAGGCTTCTATCAGTGGAACCATCTCCAACTTTGAAGTGATTTAAACCTGAATGACATGCCTTTTAATATTTAGAGCATTAAGTCCTAATTCATTCCATTTAATGCTTTCACTGTATTACTTAAGATGCAAAGAAAATGCCCTATCCTTTACCCAGCTGCAACAAATTAATAAGTAATTTCAACCAAATAAAATCATTTTGATCCTGAAATTCACTCCATATTCACCAGTGCTTGGACTTTAATGAAATTGTTAAAATGTGTGTGAGATTTAAAAAAATACCTGAGCCTTTGAATTCAGCATGACCCATGACACACACATTTTGGTGGCATTTTAAAATTCCTGGTTAACAAAATGATTCTTTCATCTAACAGATAATTACATTTTGAAACAGCACAGTGTTAGGGATGATTACTTAAATCCAAGAGCAGAGCAGAAGGGATAGATAGGTGTCACTAACCAGACAGAATTAGAAACACGCAGAATCTGAGTCATGGGGTATTTGAACATAATTCTAAGAGAAGAAACAAGACAAAACAAAACAACAACACAGAGAGTTTGAAATCCTTTATAATAAAGGCAAAGAGCCAGTTGTTCAGCCACTCTTGCAGAAGTAGTGGGTGAAACTGAAACAAAGCCCAGAAATCTGTAATACCTCTTCGTAAACACCCACATTTATTTATAAGAGAAAAAAACTTGAATGCTGTTAATAGTATCAGTTGTCATCATTACCTTGCACCTGACTAGGAGTTTTGAAATTCTCAGTGGTACTGGTCCCTGTAAACGGTAGCAATCCACAGGCAGCCTATTTTACTCCCTCTGTGAGAGAATAGATGCCTGGCACAGGCTAAGGACCCCCCTGTTTTATTCCATAATTAACAGAACCACAGTAAACATCACTTTTGACTATCTCAGAAAGAAAGACAATTTTGAAGCAAATTTTTTGTGCTAACTTTCTGTTTTCTTTTAGTAGAGGAGCACTGTATTATACCTTGCCTTTTCTTTCTAGCGTAGTAAGTACTAATTACACCCCTTGGGTACACCTTGGCTGCTGTGTTAAACACATCTAGAGTTGTTTTCTTATTACCATGAAAAACATATTTGACATGAAAGACTACCTGTGGAGGCACTAAGGGACACTGGAATCAACCTCCATAATTTAAAGGGCTAAGCAATTCAAACACACTGAAAGATGAGGTTGTGCTAGAAAGGGATGCAGTAGAGTCCCTATTGTGTGGGTTTGGTTAAACAAGAAGATGAAATTAATATTATGTAAAGAAAAATACCTTTGAAAGCATGTGTGTGTGTGGGGCGGGGTGGGCTGTGCTTTCTTGATTGACACTTTTCCAACCGTTGCCACGTTCTGCTCGATTGACATGTATTCCACTGTTACTCCTTCTGAAATGGGTAAGATATTCAGTCTTGTTGCTCAGGTGTCTGGAAATAAACTGTTCATCAGTGTTCTGTAACTGAACTGAAGTTTAATCTCAGGAAACTTGGCCCTTTTCCTGGGTGGCATTTGGGGCATTGTTGTTGTTTTAGTCAGCTTTTGTGTTGCTGTGACCCAAATACCTGACAAAAACAACTTAGAGGAGGAAAAGTTTATTTGGGGGTCATGGTTTCAGAGGTCTTAGTCCATAGGCAGCTGATCTTATTGCCCTAGGCTCAAGGTGAGGTAGCACAGCATGGCGAAATGGACCAGCAGAGGAAAGCTGCTCAACTTAGGGTAGGGTCAGGAAGTAGAGAGGAAGGGGCCACGGGAAGAGCAACCCTTCCAGGAAATGCCCACAGTGTCCCAACTCTTTTGGCCATTCCCCAACTGCCAACAGTTACCACACAATCAGTCCATTTAAACTAGGATCAACAGATTAGGTTATAGCTCTCATGATCTCATCATTTCACCTCTGAATATTCCTGCATTAACAGTGTCTCTTCTGGGACACCTCATATCCAAACCTTAACAGTTGTTTTGGCTGCGGAGGGTTTAGCATTGAGGGTCTTAGTGTTATTAGCTGTCCACTCAGACATCCAGGCAGGAATCCTTGTTCCCATCAAGCTGTACAGTGGGTCCATGTAGGTCACTGTTGCAGCCCCTAAGCTCTGCCTGTACTGCTCTTGGGCACTTGGGCCTGTCCTCTGTCTGTCTGGAGTGCTCCAGTTTAGACAGTGTCTGTGGACATTTCTTCTGCTCACCTATCAGGCTGGCTTGGGGAATTCTGAGCTCCACCTGCGAGAGGGATTGCACAGGGATCTTGCTCATACAGTCTCAGAGCCTATCTGGAGCTTACATCCCATCCTGTGCCTCAACTCCCCCTCCTTTCCATATCTGGATTCTGCAAGTGGAAGAAGGTGAAGCATTGTGGAATCCATGACTCAGGACCACTTTCCTAAGAATAGAATTGTCTCAACTTCCCCACAATCTCCCTCTTCAATTCTCCCAACAATCCCTTTCACCCAGCTTGACTCTAGATCATTGTGCATTCTTCCAAATCTTTTGTCTTATGCCTGAGTTTACTCAGGATTTAGGTTTATACAACTCAAAACACAAAGCATTTGGAATTCAAAAGCCTTGGCATTTGGCGGAATCTTCTAGTCCCTGAGGGGATAAATGCTGCTCACCAAATATGAGCAAAATAGCAAAAGGAGTACTAGGATATAAAGTGGACCTGCAGCAGGGGAATCAGGAAAAATCTCAGAACATTGTTCCTTCATGTTTTTCTTTTTAAAAATTATATCTTTTTCCCCCTATAAAGAACTGAATTTATTGAAGGCAAAATCAGCACACCATACCCTAACATGTGGAGAGGAAGAACCTTCTTTGACCCAGTAGCTAAAGTGCTTGCCTATCGACTCACTCTGCTCATAGTAACTTCCTTATTCTCAGAACATGATCACCAATGCCTTTGTTCAAATCTCTGCTTGCACCATATTCTCAGGGGTGTGAAGGATTTCCTCTGGGTGGGAGCTCATTTCCCCCATTTCTTCTATTTTGATTGGAGACCATTACACTAGCATAGTACTCCTTGTCTCTTGCTCACGTCTTCTTGGGCAGTAGAAGTATGTTACCTGGTGGGGGACAGTGGGTGGAGAACAGCCTTAGGGTCATGGTTCATAAGTGGGCAGAACTATAGATGTTCTTAATGAATGATGATTCAACTTACCATTTTTCAATTTTAAGATGGTGCAAAAGCATTCGGCATGCAGTAGAAAATGTACTTCCAATTTTGAATTTTGATCTTTTCCTGGGCTGGTGATGTGCTGTATAATAGCCTTTTAAAAAAATTTTGTTCTTTCTAGATATACATGACAGTAGAGTGAATTTTTGTATCATACTCTTGATAAGCTAGGTGGTGGCAGCCAGCCACAGCTCCCAGTCAGTCACATGCTCAGAAGATAAACAATGGATACACTACAGTATACTGTGTTGCCAGTGTATTTTGGATACAGGTTTTCAAAAATAACATGAAATATTCAATACTTTATTGTATAATAGGCTTTGTGTCAGATGACATGTAAGTGTTCTGAGCATGTTTAAGGTAGGCTAGGCTAAACTATGGTCTTTGGTAAGTTAGGTTACTAAACACATTTTTAAATTATGATGTTGTCAAGTTATGATGGGTTTATTGGGACCTGACCCCATTGTAAGTCAAGGAGTGTCTATAATCTATTAAAAAACTGTGAGCATTAGAGATTTGGTTTCTTCTTCCTCTTTGCCCTGGACCAGTGCAGGTCAGCTATCCTATGTGAGTTCAACTGCCCTATAGGTAGAGTTTCAAGACTTCCCTCAGACTTGAGTCCCAACATTTGGGGGGAATGAGTATGAGAATAGAAGTGGGGTAAATTGCATAAATGAGCCCATTTGATTACACATTGTAGCCACATCCTCTAATGCAGTTCTATTGGCAGTAAAGTTGACATTTCAATCTTGACTGATTTCAAGGTCTATCTTGTAAATTGGTTCCAAATTTGAGTGGGAAGGGGTGATTTCTTTTTGTTATTCTACTATCCAGAATTTCTGTGCTGGGCACTGCTAGCCAAGAAGAGAAAGTGGCACTGGGACAGATCCAGATTTCTGGCTGATCATGCAGAAAGAGTTCTATCCTTCTCTGAGACCTCTGGCACTTTGAGATTGGAGGAATTACTTGGATATAAGTAAGTCTGATTTGTAAAATGGTAGTCTATTTTATTAGAGTAATTTGTAACTTGAGCTTTGTTTTTTAAGTTTTTCTTTTTTGTGGTGTTGGGGATGAAAACCAGGGCCTCATGCATGCCAAGCAAGTGATCTACCACTGAGCCACATCCCTAGCTTGGGAACTTGGGCTTTTGAATCCGATGGTGCAGTGTTTGAGTTTTAGGTCTGACATGTCGTATTTGTGTGTCTTTGGCAAGTTAGTAATATTCTTTGAACTTTAATTTTTTTACTTATACATAGGAAATGATTAAAATTATCTACATCAGAGAGTTATTACCAGGATTAAATGTGATGTTATATATAAAGTTCTTAGACATAATAGTTCAATAAATTTTAACTTTTAATTTTTATTATTGTCACAATTTTCTATGACAGGCATGAGTACTCCCTTAAAAAGGCCAAAAGGAGCTGGTGTGGTGGCGCTCACCTGTAATCCCAGCAACTCAGGAGGCTGAGGCAGGAGGATCGTGAGTTCAAAGCCAGCCTCAGCAACTCAGCGAGGCTCTAAGCAACTCCGTGAGACCCTGTCTCTAAATAAAATAGGACTGGGGATATGGCTGAGTGGCCGAGTGCCCCTGAGTTCAATCCCTGGTTCAAAAAAAAAAAAAAAAAAGGCCAAAAGGGCCTCTCTCTTGTTTAAAGCACAGGGCACAGGGAAGTACTTTGCCACAGGAAAAGAATGTTCTGGAATACCTCAATAAGACTTCTAGTACTTTCACCTCTGGTATTAGAGTCTCTGGCTACAAAGTCAAATACTTGAAATATATGTCCTTTGTTAATTAGAGTTACCAGAGTTCAAATAGTCTCTATGAGGCTGTTCAACTTCTGATATATGTTATGCAAATATAGGCTTCTGTAGTTTCCACATGTATTTCAAATGGAACTCTGAACAAATCTTTTAAAGTGTGGACTAATTTAGCTGCTCTCTCAACTATGTGTTTTGGTGTGCCTTAGATCTGGGTCTAGATATAAATAAGTGAAAGCACGCTCTGCTGTGGGGCTTCAACTATGTGTTTGGAAATCAAACTTTTTGTGAAGTTTTACAACTTACTTTTACTAACCTTTGATGAGTCATAAATCTGTTTATGAAGTGGTTAGAAAGCAGCTCTCAGAAACCAACAGGATGAAAGTGAGGGTGCCATCGTTTAGTTGTTTAATCAGGTGCAAGTGAGATTTTCTTCAATTCAGTGGCCAACTGATTATAACTTAATGTATATGCAGATAGAGAAAAGGTTCATGGTAATTTTAGTGACAACCAAATGGCAAGTAACCAGATTGCACTTAACTCCTGAAATTTCAAACCTAGAGGATGGTTAGGAAAAGATCATAAGGTAAAGTTATGCCAAAGGAAGGCCATTCCTTATTTGATTCAAGCGCTGTGGGGTTTTCTTAAAACAACAAGGAAATCTTACAGGGTATATATTCAGGAAGAAGCAATAGGAGAATAAATGAATGAGTTGTCTTATGTGGAAAACATAGTTGGGCACTTATCTATCCTTTTCATTGGCTTAAAAGACAATATGGAAGGTCTCATTTCTGCCCCTCTGGAGGTACTTGTGTCATTTGAAATGTTTCCTTTTATTGAGCTCTGGGTTTATTGAGTCTAGCAGAGTAATTTAAGAGTAGCCATCAAGTAAATATTTGCTGATTGGTTGGATCCAAGCACCTCTGGAGGAGGCTGATCTTTTGCTACTAGTGAAACAAGAACGGCAGTCGAAGGTAGGTCAGGCTTGACCTGCCCATGTGCTCTTAGCTGTAGTTTCATTAAAAAAAATATTTAGTAAATTAACAACAGTAACTCAATGAATGCATCACATGTCTTACTTGTTCCAAACTCTTTTGGAGCTGTACAACATTCCAAAGACTCTACAGAGCAATGATGGAGAATTTTCTTCATTGTCTATCATTAGGGCAAATCAACACCTAAAGAAGATGACTCAGTCATTAAAAGAGTCACCTAAAATATGCCTTGTTAAATTTTACTAAGCATTTGTAGAAGCCTTTGCTTTTCTGTATCTAGTAGACTCTTTGTCAGTCTTCAAGATTCATTGGGTATATCTCCTTCTTAAAGTTATCCCAAACTGCACTGAAAGCAAATGTCTCCTCCATATAGTCCCAAGAACACTCTGTAGTTGATATGTATGGTATCATAATTATCTGCTTAGAGATTATCATTTCATTTTATTTGTCATCCTATTCAAGCTTCTTGATATGCACCTTGCTATTAGCAACTACTGCTCCTTGGTTTTATGCTTGGCAACCAATCAAGAATTAATCAGGCCCTTGTGGGTGCTCTGTTAGAAATAGTCAAATAAGTGAATATATAGCCTCAGACTCAATTCTTGTTAAAGATGCAGTATACTTACACAGTACTTGACTGTGTGTGTCTCAGAAATACTTTACTAGTTCAAAGGATTGCTCTTGAGTTCAATTTGAAAACCACATCTATGTGACTTTTCTGGTTCTGCAGGCTCAGTTGTTAATATGCAAAAATTTCCTTAAGCTGTGGGTGGACTTGGACTACAAGTGAGGTTGACTATCAGTGAGGTGGCGTCTAGGCAACGTCTGCCTGCCTCCAGAATGGGCATGTGAATTGAGGCAGTGAGAAATTGGAGCCACACTGTTTATGTACCTCTCAGTCCTGGGTCTTAGGTTCATGTGTATCTGACTCCAGACATCTATTTTGGATGGTATTAGATTCTAACTAGAGAAGGTATTTAGTCATCTCTTGCTTTATTAAAGTTAATTATTTGCTTCTATGCCTGCTTCCAGATAAGACTGAAATATTTTAAGGGCGGGCCTCTAACTTGTTTGGTTTTATGATTCTGTTGTCTCACGTGGTGCTTGATATATGGTATATAATCATCAAATGTTTTTTTTTTTCCTTGCGGTGCTGGGGATTGAACCCAGGGCTTTGTGCTTGCAAGGCAAGCACTCTACCAACTGAGCTATATCCCCAGCCCCATCATCGAATGGTTTTTGATGGAAATAAATAAGGGCAAATAGGATGAGAATAACTTCTTTGTCCACTAATCTGGTTTGTGTTTTCAGGTACTCAACTAGCCTTCGCAGTTTTGGGTTTAAGTCTCTCATCCAAAGTCAGGCTTTTAAGGCCAAACATTTGAAGTCATATAAAGAAGAATTCAGTCTTTCAATAAATACTTTTGAGTGCTTAGAATGGGCCAGGTACTTTGAATATACATATGAATGAGCCATGACTCTGACCTCAGTGAGCTCATCGCATTATTAAATAGCACACAGCAGCAGCCATGAGTTAATGGGCATCATAAGCTCATGGTTTTATTCAGAACTCAGTTATCACTATGCTCTTGGGTGCTCAGAGAAATTGCTGGTAAACGATGACTTAAGAGAAATAAAATACCATAACCTTTTCCCATAATGAACTTGTTTTCCAGAAAAAGTGTCAAGTCTCAGAATTATGAATATTGAAAGTTTTACCAAAACACACACTTTAGTAAACAAAAAGAACAGGAAATGAATAGCTCTAGTGTAACCCTGGTAAAATGCATTTTTTATACCTTTGTTTTATTTATTTGTTTGTTTATTTATTTATTTTATTTATTTTTATGTGGTGATGAGGATTGAACCCAGTGCCTCACATGTGCTAGGCAAGTGCTCTACCACTGAGCTACAACCCCAGTCCCAAATGCATCTTTTTTTTTTAAGACCAAATATCAGGATGACAGGTCAGTGGCAGCAAATAAGAGTCTTTTAAGTCTTTTTTTTTTTTTTAACTACTGCATAATATGAGGAAAAGTTTTTGTTTAATAATAACTCTTTCAAGCACTGAGGGAAGAATGCTGATAATACTATAGTGTAGACTCAATTATATTCTCAGCAGGGAGATCCTGATTGCCTTAATGATGGAAGAGAGAGGAATTTAGCAGCCAGAATGTCAGTACCAGAAGCAAGTGGCAATTTCCTACTCAGAGTGTTAGTACGTGTCAATCTGAATAGTGGAGTTGCATCAGACATAGGGTTGAGATCTAAGGACAGCACAGAAAGCAAACCTTTCATCAACATTTTCCTTGGAAATCCCTAAGGGAGAAGTCTAATGTTGAAGATTGTAGTGGCTGTATAGTGTTTCAACTTAGTTACATTGCAACTACTTATTCCTAGAATTCCATTCCGTGTATGGCTCTGGATTAGAGTTGGCCACAAGAGAAGTCTGCACACAATTTAGGAGGCAGCAGGGAGGTGGCAGTCATTGTGTTTGTAAGTCTAAGGCCCTGGACCTTGAGCATGCTGTCACTTATCTGCTGCCTTTGTTGGCTGTAGGGCTGCAGCTGGACTGTGGCTTCTTCAGCTCCGGCCAGATCCTTCCTTCACTGGACCAAGGGCATGTGTGGCTCTGTGATGAAAGGCACCAGCCCTTTCCCTTTCTATAGATTATTGGCGTTTTGGAGGCTGGAGGTGGTGAAAGACAGATGTGAGTTCCATTTTGTTCTTTGGATGCCAGTTTTCCCTTGTGGGTTCTGGTTTCCCCTTGTCTTCCCCCACTTCACAACTAGCTTTTCTTCTGAATACTGGTCTTGCTGAGCTTCAGGTCCAGGCTGACTGAAGATGCCAGACGACAGCTTTCCACAGAATTCCTTACCAACTTCCATAATTGTGTAAGGTCTAGTCCTTGTAGTCCCTGCTCTTTAAATCACTCAAAGCGGTTCTGTTATCTGCCTGAGCCCTAACTAATAAAGAGACTACCATACATCTTCTAATAAATCTGGCAAGATTTTCCTGTCCTTACCTACCCGCCTGGGCATCTCACGATGTAGTTGGTTTGAGTTTAAGAATCTTGTTGTTCAAAAAGTATATAACTTTAAACCCTAGATTCATACACAATCTAGTAAGCTACCCACACAGTGAGATATTTAAAAGCCAAGGGAAAAGCAGATTCCTGTTGCCCATCTCAGTTTTACTACAAAGCATGGCTCATTGAGTGGCAAGAACAGGCAAAACCAGCCATGCCATTTAGGTCGTGTTTCTCTTTTTTCTTTATCTTGTGTACGTGGCTGAGCTTCTGTGCAACCCCACTGGAAGCACATGGGCTCAGAGTATCAGACCTTTTTATTTCATTTTTAGTTTGAATATTGATGATTCTATGCCCTCAAGTTATTTCACCTCTGGGTGCCCTTGCACTGTAGGAAACTGCATTCTGGTCTTTCCCTTTCCTTCCGCTTACTCTTCTCAGGCCCCTTTTCAGCTTTAATCTTCATTCCCAAATGTCTGCAATTTGAGATTTGCATGATTGCTGCTTTAAAGTTGTAAACTGAGAAAACTATAGCTGTGGATTTTGTTAGTGAAGAGAAATGAGCATGCCCAGGCCATTTGAAAATTTCATGGGAAACACTCTCAGTCCTAAAAGGATTAGAGAAGGATCATGACTTATCCTGTTGTTCAGGAAGAAGAGCAAAGTTTCCTGGTAAGCAGATGCTTGGAAGCAGATGCTTTTTCAATATTGTCACTTCAGAATTGTGTAAATCTTGTACTTGGTTGTGAGTTTTAACTAATGAACTGCCTACATTAAGGCTGAGTTTCTTGATTTATTGAGATTTTGTTTCACCTAAACTCTCCTTAACTAAATCCATGAGCCTCAAACTTGATTTACTGCCTTGTTTCAACTGAAAACACACTTTTCTAACAGTATTTATAACTTTTTAAATAGGATTGTTATTGGAAAACAAACCTTTGTTCATTATAATGATATTAGAAAACTGCAGAAATTCAGAATCCTCTTTTCATTTCCTCCCTTCCTTCCCTGAAATCCCACAGAGGCTCCCATTGCCTAGAAGAGAACATCTCAGTCTTTGCACCTGACACTTGGCCCAAGGATTCCCACTTGATAGACAAACTCTCACAAGCTTTGCAGTCCCGAGGAGGCCTATGCCCACAATTATATTTGTAACCCATATCCCTCTGGCCTCACCAGTGCACACGAGGTCACAGTTTAACCTTGAGTCCCTTGATTCAAAGTCTCCACCTGCATGAGAGCAGGGTGCCCTTCTCAGGTTCCTTCTCACTTCTTTCTGGGAGTCTCCTCTGGTGTTTCATACAGGCCTTCGGCCCTCTGCCTGTGCCTGAGCTGTCTTCAGTTCCAACCTGTTGATCCCTGCCCTAGCCAGGGACTGAAGCTCCCCTACCATGCTGACTTCATGTTCCTTTACAACTGGACTAACAACAGACAGACACCTGATCCTCAATTCTTCCCAGCCTCACTGGGAGCAGGCTTAGAAATCAATCAAAATCTTACAGAAGGTCATGAAATTACAGCAAAGAAACTGATGGCTGGTTGTTAAATATGGGGGCTTCTGGAACCACCCATCACAGCCCACCATCCTTATAGGGTATTTTACCTTATGAGTTCCTGGCTATGGGATTTCCTCCCCAACTAGCTGCAACCTGCTCCCATATTGAGGTGCCAGCTACTCTTAGCACCACTCAAGAAGCCTGCATGTTTTAGGCTCTGTGTTACTCAGCTTTTAGTTGCTGTGACAAAATACCTGAGATTAACCATTTAAAGGGTGGGAAGATTTATTTTGGGTCATGGGTTTCAGAGATTTCAGTCCTTGGTCACTTGGCCATGTTGTTTCTGGGCCTTTGGTAAAGCAGGACACCATGGCTGGGACTAGGTGCTTACCTCATGGCATCCAGGAATTACAGGAAGGGTGGGGTTGGGGGGATGGAGAGAGAGAGAGAGAGAGAGAGAGAGAGAGAAAGAGAGAGAAAGAAAAGAGAGGAGGAGGAAGAGGAAGAGGAGAGAAAGAGAGAAGAGAAAAGGGAAGGGAAGAGAAGAGAGGGGAAGGGAAGAGGAGAGTATAGGATAGGATGGGGGAAAGGGACTGGGGACAAAATAGGGACAAAATGTACCCTATGAGGGCATGCCCCCAATGACCCACTGCCTCTAACTGGGTCCTACTTCCCAAAGTTTCTACCACCTCCCAATAGCCCATTAAATTATGAATCTATTAATGGATTAATTCAATGATGAAGAGAGAACTCTCATAACCCAATTACTTCCCAAAGGCCCACTTCTGAACACTGCTACACTAGGGACCAAGCCTTTAACACATGAGCTTTTGTGAGACATTTCAGATCTAAATCACAATAGGCTCTAAGTCTAAGAGAATAAAATCCAAAAAAGGTGTTTCCTTCACACTTCCTGTTTAAGGTCTACCTTCCCAGTTCTCATTCCCAGTCCCTCTTCTGCCTCTTTCCAGGAAGACTGTGAGTGAGGAAGTCGTTTTCTTTCTTTCTTTTTTTTTATATATATATTTTTATTGGTTCTTTTTAATTATACATGATGGTTGATATAATTATACAGCTGGGAATACATCTTTTTTTCACAATGTAGATTCACATGATTCATATAATCTTACATATGTATACATAGGGTAATAATGTTTGTCTCAGTCTACTATCTTTCATTCCCCTACCCCCTCCTATCCCATTTTCCTCTACACCATCCATACTTCATCCATTCTTTTTTTATCCCCCCATAATGCCCCCCCCAATTTTGTATCAGCATCCACTGATCAGAGAAAACATTCAGCCTTTGGTTTTTGGGGCTTGGTTTATTTCACTTAGCATGATATTCTCCAACTCCACCCATTTACCAGCAAATGCCATAGTTTTATTCTTCTTTATGGCTGAGTAATATTCCATTGTGTATATATGCCACAGTTTCTATATCCATTCTTCAACTGAAGGGCATCTAGGTTGGTTCCACAATCTAGCTATTGTGAATTGAGCAGCTATGAACATAGATGTGGCTGCATCCCTATACTTTGCTGATTTTAAGACCTTTGGGTATAGACCGAGGAATGAGATAGCTGGGTCAAATGGTGGTTCCATTCCAAGTTTTTTGAGGAATCTTCATACTGCTTTCCCGAGTGGCTGCACCAATTTGCAACTCGACCAGTGATGTATAAGTGTGCCTTTTTCCCCCACATCCACGCCAACACTTATTATTTCTTGTATTCCTGATAATAGTCATTGTAATTGGAGTTAGATGAAATCTTAGGGTAGTTTTAATTTGCATTTCTCTAATTACTAGAGATGATGAGCACTTTTTCATATATTTGTTGATCACCTGTATATCATCTTCTGTGAAGTGTCTGCCCAGTTCCTTAGCCCATTTATTGGTTGGGTTCTTTGTATTTTTGGTGTAAAGTGTTTCAAGTTCTTTATAAATTTTGGAGATCAGTGCTCTGTCTAAAGTGTGTGTGGAAAAGATTTTTTCCCACTCTGTAGGCTCTCTTTTCACATTATTGATTGTTTCTTTTGCTGAGAAAAGCTTTTTAGTTTGAATCCGTCCCATTTATTGATTCTTCCTTTCATTTCTTGTGCTCTGGTGGTCATGTTGAGAAAGTCTGGTCCTAAGCCAACATGAAGAAGATTTAGGCCTACTATTTCTTCTATCTGATGAAGAATCTCAGGTCGAATTCCTAGATCCTTGATCCATTTTGAGTTGAGTTTTGTACAGGGTGAGAGATGGTAGTTTAATTTCATTTTACTGTATGTGGATTTCCAGTTTTGCCAGCACCATTTGTTGAACAGGCTGTCTTTTCTCCACTGTATGTTTTTGGCACCTTTGTCTAGTATGAGATAACTGTACTTATGTGGGTTTGTCTCTGTGTCTTCTATTCTGTAGCATTGGTCTACCTGTCTATTTTGGTGCTAATACCATGCTGTTTTTATCACTATTGCTCTATAGTAGAGTTTAAGGTCTGGTAGTGTGATACCTTCTGCATCATTCTTCCTGCCCAGGATTTCTTTGGCTATTCTGGGTCTTTTGTTCTTCCAGATGAATTTCATGATTGCTTTCTCTATTTCTATGAGGAATGTCATGGGGATTTTTATTGGAATTGCATTAAATTTGTATAGCACCTTTGGAAGTATGGCCATTTTGATTATATTAATTCTGCCTATCCACAGGAAGTCCTTTTAATTAGGAGGCACCTCATTTCCCATTAACAGATGGGGCTTTGCCTCCAGAGTAAACCATAGCGGAACCTGGTAGATCAGCTCCATGTAGTGGATAAACCAACACAGGAAGGTCATTTCCTTGTATTTACCTCTTCCTATTTACAGTAAAGGACCATTTCTTCATTTTGATTCTCAAAATCTGGGTTGAACAGTTTGAAATAACATCAAGTGAAATTTTTCCAAATCTGGTCCGCTTTGTTTCTGTGCTTTTTTTTTTTTTTTTCTGCAATATGTGCCTGTATGTTCTACAGTCTTAGATCCTAATGTTCAGTCACAACTTCTTAACTGGAATCCCATACATCTTTATAAAATGAGTAGTTTCTTTAGATTGCAAAATAAATCTATATCCATAATCAGGAGGAAATCTATTTCCTAGGGAAATTATTTGCAAGCATATAAATCTGCTTTAAACATACAAAATCTTTTTTACTTTAGATCCCTAGCTTCTCCAACTTTCCCATGTTATTTGCATAATTAAACAGCTCATCAATGTGTCAGTCAGTATCAACTAGATTGTGCCATAATAACAAATAGTCCTTAAATCTTAAATAGCTTAAAATAACACAGATTTATTTCTCACTTACGTTATATTTCATCCTAGAACGGCATGGGGGCTGTGTTCATTGTAGTTACTTAGGGAGGTAGAATGAGGGAGCAGTTTTCTTCTCAGATATTGCCAGCCTCAAGGCTGCAGTTACAGCTCAGTGGTAGAAAACTTGCCTAGCTTGTGTGAGGCACTGGGTTTCATCCTCGGCACCACATAAAAATAAGTAAATAAAATGAAGGTATTGTGTCCATCTAAAACTAAAAAACTTAAAAAAATAATAGCCTCTGGGCAGCAGGGACAGATTCTCCAGAGGTTTTTATTTTCATTTTTTTTCCTGACCATTCTGTTCCCCCAACTCAGCTACACATCCCTCAAGTGAGGGAGCTAGGAATTGGAGTTCTACCCTAACCCTTTTCCTGAGGTTTGAAACAATACATTCAGCCCTGCCAGTTACCTCACAGTCACATGATAATAGTTGAGATCTATTGAAGCTTACTACCAGGTATTATACGAAAACAGTACTTTACATTTGTGACTAATTTTAATCTTAATAATACTCTCATGAGGTAGTTACTATCATTATGCTGGTTTATAGAAACTGAGGTATAGAAAGAATGAATAACCTGTGGATGTACAGCAGTTAAATGGTGGAGCTGGAACTGAATCTGTTGTCTGGCTTCCAGGCCATACGCTTAACCACTGTACTGTACACACCCCATTCAACTTGGCAAAACTAAGCCCATCATTTGCCTACCACCTCCTCCCCCCAGTGCTACATCAGTTCCTTCCACATTGTTCTTAATTGGGATAAATGGCATGCTACAAACTATATGGTAACACATATCAGAAATCTGGAAATTGTCCTCTCTCTCTCTGCTGATCTTGCACATCCCATCCAAGCTGGTTCTCAAAGCTGATCTACACACCCTTTTGTCTCATAGGCCCTTGGAAAATGTATCTCAAAAGGTGAGTTTTGAGCTTGATTTTCAGAAAATGGACTAGAAAATTTGGGGCAAGAAAATCGGATGGTACTTCTAGTGGAGGAAAAAGCATAAAGAGTACTATTGTTTTGAGACATTAGCAAAAGGTGAAGTTTTATAACTTCAGGGAGTAGGATTGCTATGGAGAGATTCCTGGGCAATAGTCTAAGACAGGCAGTGAACATTCTGTGGTAATATATTCAGTCCTGCCAATCACTTCGCAGTAATGTGATAATTGAGATCTATTGAAGCTTACCACCAGGTTTGGTACCAAAACAGTGCTTTACATTTGTAACTAATTTTAATCTTAATAATAATCTCATTGGCTACAGGTCCTTCCTAATAATCTCTAAACCATACCTCTCTATAATCTGCTTGCAACTATGTGATCAGAATGAACTTCTAAAAATCTGTATCTGAGGAATCTGATTGTGTTACCTCCTTTCTTAAAAATCCTATGCTCATTTTGCTTTTCCTATGAAGTAAAGTCTGAAATTTTATCAGTATTCTCTTTGCTGGCACAAACACCCCTTTACCTGCTCTAACCTATAGGCCCCCACTTTTTCATGCTTCTACAAAGCATTAGATTCTTTTCAAATCACACAGACTGGTTTGTTTTCATCATTAGAAAATGAACTTCATGATGGCAGGAAGGGTGTTAATTTTGCTCTATGATGTATCTGTGGTACCTTAACATGGTGTCCAGCACAGGGCAAGGGATTCAATGCATGTTTGTTGAATGAATACATGTTACTAGCAACAAATTAATTGCAATTTTCTTCACAGCTGATTATCACTTTTTTTGACTGACAAAGAGTGTAATGGGAGTAGAAGAAACCTGGACTCTGGCCTTCAGCCCAAGTTCAGAGGCCTGATCGTCATTGACAGGGGTGACTGTGGGCAAGTTATCTTAATGTTCTCCTTTTATCAGTAATTGGATGTGTGGGAGGGGATGTTACCTTAAAGAATTGACCTGGAAATTAAGTCACAGAATGTTCACTCCCTTCCTTAGGCTATTGCCCAGGAATCTCTTCATAGCAATCTCAACTGCTGAAGTTTTCTACTATCATCTTTTGCTAAGGCCTCAAAACAATAGTTCTATTCATGCTTCTTCCTGCACCAGAAGTACCGTACAATTTTCTTGCCAACATTTTTCTTGTCCATTTTCTGAAAATCCAGCTCAAAACTCGCCTTTTAAGGTACGTTTTCCAATAAACTCTTTCTTGTTTCCCCAGCATTTGATTAGAAAGTTCACTTTGTATTGACTCCAGTTTGATCACACCTGGCTTTGTGGATTTTAACCAGTTAATCACCTGCACAGATGACAGCTCGCTGAAGGTGTTTTTTTTTTTAAATTTTGTGTGCCACGAAGTGCCTCATGCAAAGTTGGCAAGCAGAATGGCGATCCATTGTTGTCGAATTAATTAATTCACTCATCCTGTGTAGGAAGTTGAAGTTCTAATCATGTTTCTTTCTGACAGTTGTAAACTCAGTCAGGACTGTTTCAAACAGTAGAGAAGGAGCTGATGTGGACAGGCTATGAGCAAGCTACTTTTTAGTCTTTATTTTTGTCTAATTTGATATATAGACTAACCATGGGGTATTTTTATTTTTTTAAACTTGGATTTCTCACAGAAACTGCTCTAGTAAGATAGAACTACATTTTTTTTTTTTTTAGTTCATCTGTTAGAACTGAACATGCCAAAAAATATTTGAAAAACATCAGTTTTAAAATGTCAATAGACAAGAAACAAATAACAGGAATCACTGAACATCTGTTAAATAAATTGACTCTGTGGTTAAAAGCCTCCTCCCTTAGCCCTGCCATATACAAGCAAAAAATGCCCTCTAGGCCCAGATGGTTTCACTAGTGAATTCTATTAAACATTAAAGAAAAAAATCAATTCTACACAAAGTTCTTGCCCAAAATTGAAGAGGAGGGAATACTTCCCAACTTATTTGTGAGACCAATATTATCTTGAGCGCTATCTAATATCCCTTACGAAAACAGCTGCAGGAATCCTTAACAAAGTCTTAGCAAATTGAATCTAGTAATGTGTACAAAGGCTAAAGCAACGAGATCAAGTGAGGCTCACCCTGCAATTGCAAGGTTGAGTCAGTATTCAAACATCAGTGCGATTCACTTTTTCAGCAGTCTAAAAGAGAAAAGCCGTATGATCGCCTCCGTAGATACAAAAGAAGACTGAGAAAATTCAAGACCCATTCATGGAAAAAAACAAAAACAACAAAGTCTTAGCAACTTAGAAATAGAAGGGAATGTCCTCAACCTAATAGTGTGTACATACCAAAAAATCTTAAAGCAAAAACAAATAAAAAAACCCCATAAGAATGACTGACTAAATCTCTCTCCTCTAAGATCAAGACGAAGAGAAGATTTCCACTCTCAGTACTTGTGTTCAGTAGGAAAGGTGCATATTCAGTAAGGCAGGCAAGACAAATAAAAATCATACACTTTATGAGTGAAGAAATGAAAACTGTATTCTCAGATGACATCATAGCAGATCCCAAAGGATCTACCAACTTTGTGCTAGAGTTGATAAATATGTTTCACAAAGTTTCAGGATACGAGATCAGTCACAACAAAAAAATCAACTGTATGTCTACACATTAGTAATGGACAATTGGAAACAAAAAAAAATTAAAGTGTCATTTAAAACTTGGAAAGCTTAAAAATAAAGCTAGCAAAACCTCTGGCCAAAAAAAAAAAAAAAAAAAAAAAGAATATGGAATATACTGGAAATTAAAGACATTAATGATAGGAATCAGAGAATCTAATTAAATGGAGAGCACAGTGCCTTCATTCATTGAAATATTCAGAATTGTCAAGATGTCTGTCAGTGTTCCCCAAATGGATACGTAGATGAAGTGTAATTCCATTGAAAAGCAACAAGAAACTTTTTATAGAAATCCAGAAGCTAATTCTAAAAATTATTTGGAAAAGCAACAGACTAGAATAGCCATAACAATTTTTTCCCCTTTTTTAAATTTTACAGACTGCATTTTGATTCATTGTACACAAATGGGGTACAACTTTTCATTTCTATGGTTGTGCACAATGTAGATTCACATCATTCATGTTACCATACATATACGTAGGGTAATGATGTCTGTCTCAGTAGCCATAAATTTTGAAAAAGAAGATGAAGTTTGGAGGATTAACACTTATTCATTTCAAGACTCACTATAATGATAAAGTAATCAAGATTGCATGGTGTTTGCAAAAGGATGGACGCATGAATCAACTGGACAGAGGAGAGAGCACAAGAAATGTTAGTTGATTTTTAGCAAAGTTGATTTTTAGCATTACCAGGCAATGTAATGTAGAGCCTTTTCAACAAATGATGCTGGAGTATTGGGACATTCATATATAAAATGTGAACCTTGATCCATATCAAAATAAACACTCAAAAGATACCTGGAAACTCACTAAAGGTCTAAAATTAAAATTATAAAATCTTTGGCAGAGAACATAGGTTAAAAAAAATCTTTGAGACATTGAGGACAGGCAAAGATTTCTAAGAAAAAAATACAAAAAAGAAAAAAGTTGGTAAGTCAGATTTCATCAAAATCTAAAACTTTTGCTTTCCAAATTGTTTTGTGAAAAAATGAAATGACAAGCCAAAGACAGAAAATATTTACAAAATACCCATCTGATAAAGGACTCATAACCAGATTATATGTAGAGCTCTCAAAACCCAATAATAAGAAAATAAACAAACCAATTAAAAGTGGGCAAAATATTTGAACAGATACATATGGCAAATAAACACATAAAAAGATGCTTAATATCATTAGTCAGTAGAGAAATGTAAATTGAAAGTGCAATGAGATATCACTACACACATGTTATAATGGCTCAAGTGACAATAAACTGAGTATACAAAATGCATAGGAGGGTGTTGAATAACTGGACCTTTCATACATTCCTTGGTGGGAATACAAAATGGTGTAGTCCCTTAGGGAAACAGTTGGAAAAAAATTTTAGCATTGCACATATGCTTGCTGTATGATTTAGAGAACCTACAATTAGATATTTGCCCAAGGGAAATGAAGACACAGGTCCACACAAAAATCTGTTCATGAATTCTTATAGCAGCTTTCGTGATAATTGGTCAAAGCTAGAAAAAAGGGCAAATACTGAATGAGTAGATAAAGACATTGTGGTACATCCATGTAATCATAATGGAATGTTATTTAGCAGTGAAAAAGAATGAACTACAAATACACTAACAACACTGCTGAATTTCAAAGCATTTTTTTCAATTGAAAGAAGTCAGATTCAAAGAGCTACATACTGTATGATTCCATTTCTATAACATTCTGGAAAAGGCAGAAATAGAAATCGAATTTATGAGTGTGAGGTTGCCAATGGTGGAGATAGGGGTAGGGGTTATTACACTGGGGCATAAAGGATCCTTTTAAGATGATGAAAATATTCTCTACCTTGATAGTGGAGTGGTTGCTTGAGTGTATAAATTTTTCCAAATGTATAGAACTATACATTTTAAAGGATGAATTTTACTGTTTGTCAATTATACTGCAGTTAAAAAAAACCCAACATTTTACAGGCCTCCTAAAGAAAATGTGTGTGAATGAAATTATAAAAGGATCAAAACCAGCTCAGTGTGGCTGTTCCAAACTCTCTTCTGCTCCAGCTTCTCCTCCAAATCCTGTCCCACCTGGAGCTGAGCTTATGGTTGTGAGCAGGTGGATGCAAGAGGGAAGGAGGAAAGTTTACTTTCTGAGCATGAGCTCACCATTGTTTGAGTGGGAATGCCTTGCTTCATACAGGGAAAACTCTAGTCTGCTGGAGATAGTAATTTAGAAAAAAGAAAGAAATTACCTATCAAACTTAAAGAGAAATATTTGACTTGAATATTTTTAAATTTTTCCATTTTGTTAATGGGTAAAGTCACCTTCAGAAGGGATGTTTGTCTTTTCCAATTTTCATACTTCATTAAACTCATAAATCCTACCTTCTTTGTCTTGGGTAATTTCATACCCATATCAGAATGTGTGCATCTTGAAACAGTCTTGTTGTTAAGATACAAGGAAAATTTTTTTTGGCAAAAAACAAAACAACAACAACAACAAAACACAACAAAAACAAAAATCAGAAAATGCCCACAAACAAGCAACCTGTTTATTGTGGTAGGGAACAATTGAATAACAACAGAAAATTGAGATGGAACATACAGAAGATTCTTGCATTTCTCCAAACAGCTGTGAAAATGGAAGCAAAAGAGAGTGGGTTGGATATTATCCTGGGTATTTTCGTTTTGTAAGACTTGTCTTCCCCATCCCTCACAGTCTCATTAGGAGGTCTCATCGAACATATTGTGTATTCACACTGCTTAATACTTCTGAAAAGTCAAAAGACATTGCCAAGTTGCCTTACTGCAAATGCTGTGCCTCACCATTTTCCGTGATGGTCAAATGTTTCCTTTCTGTACCTGAGGCCTGACCTTTTACAGGGGCATGAGTGAAAATGTGGGTGAGTTTCTCATCCTTAGGATCTGGCATAGAAATCCATGACACTCATATTTCTGATATTTTCTTGGTCTTCCACAATTAAATTTTTTTCCCAGCTGTCAACCCTTGTGTCCCAGATTTTGACCAGAGAAATACAATCTTTCTATTTAGAAGGGGAAAGATGGGCTTACTAAAAAAGTCTAACCTTGAAAGGTCTACATCACACCAGTTCTCAACAACTGATATCTTACTTGGAACAGGCACATGAATTTATTGTTTTTATGAGATCAATGTGATAGTATTTAGGGACATGGAAATACTGGGGGAAATGTGATTGTATGAAAATTAAGTTTTGAAAGTATGTAAGTAGTAGTTACTGAATGGACTGCTCAACTAGGAACCACGTGTACTTTCTCAAACCATCAGAGGGCCTTTTTATTATAATCCATTTGTTTCTATTTATTTTAACTTTTGCTATTTTTTTATTAAAATGGACTGAATTGAATTCTACGTGGGAGGACTTTGGGTGTATAACAATCAATATGCCAGCCAATGGCTCTTACCAAGCCGACCCATTGCAAACATGGAGCACAAGAAAAGCACCCACATCACAGGCTTCCCACATTCAAGAAAGGGCCTATGAAATAATCTCGAAGATGTTTAAACTCAAGACTGCCTAGACAGAACACTTGGATTTTGCCTCCCAAACCTGCTTTTCTGTCTTTTCCAATGCTTATTTTTTTTCCCCAATGCTTATTTTTAAAAACCATTGTTCATCTCTTTCTCTTCCTCAGTTCCCAGATTTAGCCAATCAGCAGTCTCAAGTACATCCCAAATCGGTCATTTTCTACATCTCCATTTGACCAACCCATCATCTACTCTCTCTCTCTCTGAAACAGAGGTATGAGCTGAGCTACTTTTCTCCGCCACACCCTTCTACCATGATGTTCTGTCTCACTCAGGCCCCAAGCAATGGAGCCAGCCAACTGTGACCTGAAGCCTCTGAACCATGAGCCAAAATGAACTTTTCCTCCTTAAAGTTTTTGGTGCTAGGTATTTAGGTCACAGTGATGAAAGGCTAACTCACAGAGTTCCAATAAAATTTTATTTACCAAAGCAGATCTTTGAAAGTGGTTTGCTGACCCTTGATCTTGAGTATTTCAGTAGCTTCTCCCAGCCATTCTTATTCTCCTTCAGAATACAGTGAGGATGATTTCTTCCCAAATGAAATGTAGTTACTTCCCATCTACCAAAGGCTTTCTATTGCTCTAAGGTCTAGAGTTCTCACCATAGCAAAAGGCCCTGTGTGTTCTGATACTACCATGGCTGCCGTCTCATGAAGTAGCACTCTCCTTAGTCGGTTTCACTCACAGGAACTGGTCTTTCTCATTGGAATGGTCTCTCCAATGATAAATTCCCAATTAACTTCTGTTTATCTTCTTAGTTTATATGTCATTTATTTAAAAAGATCTTTGACCACTACCTTCATACAGATTAGCTTAGTTACTCCAGTAATTACTCCCTTCATAGCAGTTGTAGTTAAATAATTCATTTTGTAATAATTTGTTTAATGTTTCTCCCATTAAATAGTAAGAAAATTGTCACATTACCTGTACGTAGCACATATATCAGTTAGAAATACAATTGGCTACAAAGAGCAGAACCTGATTGTAAGAACTGAACCAAACAAATTTATTTTTATTACAGAGGAAAAAGGCTGAAGGTAGACAATCTAGGACTGGTGTAGTAGCTCCATAATGCCATCAGGTGTCAATGAGCCATTTCTTTTTCTAGTTTGTATCCTTATGATTGCAATATGGCTGCCATTTTCCAGGAATTGTACCCGCATTCCAGACAGGTCAAAGACACTGCCAGTTGAGCAGTAACATTAAACAGAACAAACAAAATAAAACAACTCTTCCCTTGATGTCTCATTGTATAGAATCGGTAATAAAGCAACCCCTGACTGCATGTGAATCTGGGTGATTACTGTTTTGCAGAACACACTGACATCTTGAAAAATATGGGATTGTATCAGTAAATAGTATGAATGAATATCGAGTGTGTACCCTACTAGGCAAGTTCAATACATATTTTTTGAATAAATGAAGACTACAACTGATTTGAAGCTGAAATAATTCTGACATGGGAAAAGAATCTGAATTACAATGGCACTTGCACCTTTATCAGTTTTCTTCTTATTTGTAGCCCACTTCACTCATGCTTAATTTGATAGGTCTTCATTTGCTCTATTTTCAAGGTTCAGGAGAAAGGCAATTAGGCAAAATCCAAGCTTATGATAGTTGTTTGGGGATTGTGGCTTTTGCTCCTGCAGACATTTTCAAACAATGCTATGCTGGAATAACTTTACTAATATGTGCATTTTAAACCAGCATTATTTTCTTTGGAAATACCTTATTGCAAAATTATAATACATAAATATTTTAGCAGTAATAACATGGGTAATAGTCCTTAATGATGTGATCTGCCTATGGGCTTCTAGTTTAGGGTATGGTATTATTTTCAGACAACACTATAAAAATCAGATTTTATGTTGTCCTGCTGTGAACATCTCTGAGTCAAATAGCAGAAGTGATGCTCTTCTCTTATTTAATTTTTTAATAGCTCCCTAACCTACATTCAGAAGACTCTGTATATAAAATGTAACCAGAGACAGTCTTAATAACAAAACTGCTTTTCTTTTAGTGTAAACTTTTTTTTTTCAGTTCTGATTTCATTTAGGAAAGTGAAAATTGGATTTTTCTAAGGTATTAAAGAATTGGAGCAAAAATATGTTTTAAGATTATAGTACAATTTAAGAATTTCACAGTGTTTAATAGCACTTGAGAACTTGTTATCTGGAAAACTTAAGCCATTTCACAAATATCAGCCCCCTGGTCAATGTCCAGGACCTGTTGGCCCACTCAGTACCTTTACCTCTTTTGTGGTCAGCCCTCCCAGACTTCATTATGTTGCACCATTTCTACTATGTGAAGCCCTAGTGTGATTGCTAGGACTCAAGCTAGAGTTGGGCTTCTGTCCTGAAACTTTGAACAACTTCTGTGGTTGGGGTTCTTGATCAGACCACTGCCAGCAGGGGAGGATATAGAAGCTGCCCTGGTTCCTTCTATGACCTGACTCCAGCTTCCCTTCAACTCTGAGCTGGTTTTTGTCCTTCCAACAGATGCCTTTTCTGTTGGCTGCAGTGACTGTAATCCAAGATCCCTAGTGATACGATCTGCCACACTAGATGACAAACTCCAGGATGCAAGGCTTCTGACAGAACCTGGTAGAGAACTATCCAGTGCCTTTTCTTTTTACTCACAGATTCCTAACTATTTGGAGTGGAGATATGTCTACCTGAAAATGTCCACTTTCTCATTTTGGTTGGAGGCTGGGGTAGCCATGCTGTGTAGCTATAATCAAGGATGTGTGAACAGAAGTCTTGGGATTTCTGCAAAACCTTTGCTCTCCTAACGTGAACACTGCCTTTCCTTGTCTCCTTTGGCTTGTTTGGAATGCAGATAGATCTCCCCACAATGGAACAGGTATTTTGTGATCATGAAATGACAGGCATGAGTATGAAAACCAGCCCTTTCAGTAAGGAAAGTAGAAAGGTAGAGAGAAACTGGGTCCTTGATGTCATCACAGCACAGTTCATCAGAAGTGGCTGCCTCCCTCATGATTTCTCATTTAGTGAAAAATCATTTAGTGAAACCCTCCTTGGAAGAGCTACTGGAGTGGGATTTTCCATTATCTGGTGTCATACATGTTCCTAACTGATATGAGTGTTTTCTTTATTTTATTCAATCTTTTAACACCTGCCCCTAAAACAAAGCCTGGTATATAGTAGACCTTAAAATATATTTGTTGAATGGACAAATGAATAATGAATAAATGATAATTGCTAATGATAAAATCTGTATTTCTGCATTTAATCTTTAAATGGTTGCCATGTTTTAGGTGGGAAAAATGATCCATGACAAGCAAATTTTATATATTTGCAGCTGGTAGCTGTATCACTTACTTCATCATCCTGATCATTGACTTTATCCAAGATCCAATGAAAATCCTAACTGACCTTCAGGACCCAGCTCCGTTCTCACCTGCTTTAGAGAGCTTTTTTCAACCACACAAGTCAGTGTTCCTCTCTTTGGTACACAAAGTCAATTTCACTTAAGCAAGCACAGCACTGTTCTCTCTCCCTAGTGGGATTAAGAGTCCTTAAGACGGAGAACAAGTACTATTCATTTGCATTTTGTGTTAAATATGATACTTGCTACAGTCCCACTAGACAGTAGGAAGGTTGGGAACAGATGATCTGGATTCATGTTCAATGTCCAATCTCCTATGAGTCATTCATATCAACAACACTTGTGAAGCACTTTTTTAGTGTTATTCATTGCTTTGAGTCTCAGTTGTATCATCTGCAAAGTTGGAAGAAAAAATAATGCCCATCTTATGGATTATGTTAGGCTTAAATGAGGTGATAGATATAAAACTTCTCTGTAACTGATAATTATTGTGTCATAGTAAGTACTCTAAATGTGCATATTGAATTAAATTTTATACAGTCAATACTCTCAAGGCACTCATGTGAGAAGATTCGAGTGTTTTCTCTTGGACCCCTGATCTCTTTGGCATTTTGTGATACTCTGATTTGGTTGTATCACTCACAATTGTTAAGAACCTTAAGTGTTTTGGTTGTATCACTCACAATTGTTAAGAACCTTCAGTGTTCTAACCAATGCTGGATATCACCCCCACATCTCTGGACATGTAGCCAAATTCTCATGACTTAGTTCCTACAAATTATCCATTAGTTGCTGAAACTTTTCCAGGATAACATTCAGCTAGAGGGCTCAGGCTTGAATTAATTAGACACCCAAATAGTTACACAACAAATGATCTTGAACTGAGCAAGAGCCAGTGATCACTTGGTTCTTCAATACACAGCATAGGAATAAAGATCAAAGGTGCTGAAAACATTGGGTTTTCTCTCCCCTCCTCCAATTTTAAAAATAACCATTTCCTACAACTTTTAAAGGGGCTTTTTCCAATTAGATGTTATGAACTTCATGTTACATCAAGATCCAATCTCATGATGTACTCTTTTCCATTTCAAAAAAGTTGATGTGAAACAAAAACAATCTGATGTTGCTTTGTGTCGAGGACTACTTTATATTTTCAGTCATCATTCATCACTTAGGCTAGTGAAATGGAATACCTTACTATAGGCTCCCTGGAAAACAGCCTGAGGCAGGTTGAGTGCAGATGGATCATTTGGAAGGTGATTCTAGGGAGCAGGAGTAAGGGTGCTGGTGAGTGGGACAGGGAGGAAGAATAATCTTCTGGGAGCAGCACAGGGAAGACAATTCTGCTGAGACCACTAGAGATGATTTCAGGACTGGTTACAGGTCCTAGAATTGCTTTTCTGCAAGGTAGTGGCTCCTCAAGGGTTGCTCCACAAGCTTTACCTCTTTGCACTTCCAGGCTGTGTGCCTCCCATCCAGGAAAGTAAACTCTGTAGTGTTGATAAAGAATTTGGTAAGGTACATGTTTAGGTATGATACCAGTAGCACCAGGTGGGAAAGCTTGCACATAACTGTCCATCATAGCTGTGCCTGATACCATAGGTGAGCCAAGGGCACCAGGGGAGTTGCTACATGGAGGTTCTGCTTTTGTGGGTACAGGGTCCCCTGATTATGAATTTGGATGCAATTGGTAATTGTTTTCAACAACAACAACAGTAAGATTATTTAAAATTTATTGAGTATTTTGTGTGCCAACCTCTGTCACAGAACTTTTAAGAATATTTCCTCCAATTATTATTAAAATAACTACAGTTGCATGGAGCTAATTCATAACTAGAATAAGTTCAGCCACCTTTGTCTTCATTATTAGTAATAGTAATGTTATATATTATGCATACAGTCAAAACAACTTCAGCCTCTGTATTAAAGAGGAGCTCAACTCCTACTTTAGATTTTAATTTAAAACACACATATGTGATAGCAACTAGGGTTTTTTGTCAGTGGTGGTAAGGAAGAGAGAGTGGAATTATAACTAGCAAGTCAGATTCTGGCAGACACTCACAGCCTATTGTGACTGTTACAGATGGGACATTTGTTGTATTGGAGATAAGATTTTTTTTTTTTCCCTCCAGGCTATATCCACTTTTCCCTAGCTTCTTTTTCAACTTTAAACTTAAAAAAAAAAAATCAAGCAGAGAGATGTCTTTTTAAATAACATATGTTTTAAATTTTCTAATAAGAGATGTGTTAGATCTAGTCATTTTGAACATTTCGCCTTGGTTCTTAACCACACAAGCCCCTCAGAGGACAAAGTGTGTACTGGCCTTCTACTCCAGGGGCCATGCAATGAAGAAAGAGTCACACAGGCCAGGCAGGTCTTATTCCTCATTGTTTACAGGCAAACGGCAGGCTGTGGTGAAACTATAGGAAACCTGGGCTACAGAGTGAACCCTGTGGTCAGCCGGGCTTCTCTTACCACCTAGGTCTGCTGTCTCTTTTACAGAAAGCTTTATATGTGAACATCAAAGACCATAGACCAACCAGGGGACTGACAGCAGTGCTCAAATACTTGTATGTAAATTTCATCTCACTTGGGGAATGGGAATAGGAAAGACAGTAGAATGAACTGGACATAACTTTCCTATGTTCATATATGAATACACAACCAGTGTAACTCCACATCATGTACAACCTCAAGAATGGGAAGTTATACTCCACGTAGGTATGATATGTCAAAATACACTCCACTGTTCTGTATAAAAATAAAACTAAAAATAACAAATAAAAAAATAAATTTCATCTCACTGCTTTGATGTATTACACATCATCACAAGGCACTAGAATGGGTATGGCCACATTGTTGATTTGTGAGCTGGTAGCAGGAACACTGTGCCAAGAGGCAGGAGATCAGCTCTTTCACCTCTGCCTTAGCAGGTAACCAGTTGTATAACCTTCAGCAAGTTACTTCCATTTCCTAGTTCTCATCTTTCCCAGGGGCAAAATACTGTGGCAAGACTAGCTGAGCTCTAAACTCCCATGGAAGTTCGCATGCCATGGCTTATTGTGCAGAGGTCAACTTTTTTCTTGTCTTGTTTGGGATGGAGCTAAACATGGAAGAGAACAAAGGTGGAGAAACCCCCAAATCACAATGAATTTCAAAGACAAATAGAAATATGTTTGATAGTAGATGAGTGTATGTATTTTTGTTGCACATGTATTATTTTTTCACATATTCAGATCTATTTTTAATTGGAGTTTAATAAAAAATATGCTCTATGCTTATGTTTTCTTCTCCTACTCAGTTTTTCAATCACTCTTTTCTCTGTCTTAAAATTCTAGAAAAGTACTGAAATGAAATAACTTATTGATTTATGCCTGTCTTCTTCCAAAAGAGCTGGGAGATGGCTTCTTGGTATGTAGGAGATGCTGGTGTTCAGTGAACTAGCATTGTTATGATATTGATTCTTTGACTGCTGGTGTTTTAGAATTTTCTGATCCCTCCACCTGGATATTTTCACCACGCTTTGTTTACTGTCTGCTTTTTAACTTCTGATTCTTTAATTCTAAACTCTTTATAGTTGATGCTTTTTAGAAATAATTTTTAAAACTACAAATTGTACTCTGGAGATTTGATTCTTTTTTTTTTTTTAAGTAGTTCCAAATTGCTATTCAAGTCAGCTGTGTCTCACTACAATAATCCAGAAAAAAGTGGAGCCTTCTTTTCCTTATCTGATTTTTAAACAGGTATTAAAGATGCTGCTAAAATTGAGCGAACATACGTGAAAATGAGTGAGTTCTTCAATAAAGTGTAAAATAAAGCCTAAGAATGAGAAACAGCATCACAATCATTATCTATCATAGCAAAAAATTGAAAACAATATAAATGTTTAAAAAATAGGAATTTGATTAAACAAATGATAAAGTTGAAAAATTTTCTAATTTTATTGTTAAATGAAAACAACCTATATAATAGCATTTATGCTATAATTAAAATTTTTTTAAGACTATGTACAATGTGTAGATGAAAAGATTTAAAGGATATAGTCAGAGACATTTATGAGGGTGGTGTATTAAGAAAGTGGGAAATTGTGACTAATTTTGTTTTTTTTCTTGTTTATTACCTGAACTTTCCTAAAATGTCTATAGGAAACATGTATTATTTCATGATTAGAAACAGTAAGATAAAATAAATTTCAGATGGGTTAAATAATAAATGTAAAAATCATAGAAGAAAATTTAGGAGGCTATATTTAAAATATATTGCTATGGTTTGGATAGGAGATGTCCCCCCAGAGTACCTGGGTTAATGCAGGAGGTAAAATGACTAGATGATGAGAGCTGTAACCTAATCAGTGGATTAATCCATTTGATGGATTAATAATTTGAATGGACAAGCTGGGTGATGATAGGTAGGTGGGGTGTGACTGGAGGAAGCTGGTCACTGGAGACATGTCATGGGGATTATATATTTTGTCCTTGGCTCCTTGTTGGCTTTCTCTCTGCTTCCCATCTGTGATGGGTTGAGTAGCCTTCCTCCATCACGTGCTTACAACATGATGTTCTGCCTTAACTGAAGACCAGAGTGATAGAATCAGCTGACCATGGACTGAGCCCCTGAAACTGTGACCCAAAATAAACTCTTGCTTATCTAAGTTGTTCTTGTCAGATATTTTGGTCATAGCAATGTACCAATATACTAATGTACCAATACATGTGGGGACAGGGAAATCATGTAAATAAAGACAGGGAACCCAGAAACTGTATTAAAAAAGAGAAATATATTAGATTTTATGAGAACTTAAATGTTTTCTCTGATAAAATATACCACAAAATGGCAAAAAGTAGGTTGAAAAGATTTTCAGTGCATATAGTAGATAAGCATTCATGTCTCTAATGTATGTACAACTTCAACAAACATGAAAGAAACCCAAACAATCCAGTAGTAAAAGAGACTAGGCATATGGATAGGTAGTGCACACAACTGTAAAGGCAAATGACATATGAGAAGAAGTTCTGACTTCCTAGTAGTTAGGCAAATGCAAATTAAACAAAAACGCAATATCTGACATCCATCAGAATGGCAGAAATCAGAGTGGTAATAATTAATGCTATATGGATGTAGAAGAAGATCCTCTCAGCATTGCTAGTGAGCATGTGAAATATATCAGCTTTTTTGGAAAGCAATCTGACAATATATAAGAGCTATTAAAATTGAAAGACATATGGTCCAGCTATCTGATAGAGGAAGATATCCCTCTTCTAATAATTTTTTTCCATGTGGAGAGAGCCCCATTTAAGGAGCAATCCTGTTTTCTCTTTAATCTCCCGAACTCTTTTCAACAGTTAAGGAGGAATTAATTATCTGATTCCTAAATTTGAGGGTCAGGGCTTAAGTATGTGTTGCCTAGTCCTCTCTTCCTTCCCTCTGGGATCCACCTACCTGCAGAGAGCATGCACACTGATATTTTCTTGACTATATGGTTGGCTCAGTGCTTGAGGTTCTGCCCCTCTAGGGGCCTTTGGTTAATTAGCACTGTCTGGGCCTTTTAAATAGCATATATTTTTAATTTGCTAGTAAGAAATGTGTTAGATCCAATCATTTTGAACATTTCTACTTGGCAGTTAACTATAAAATTCCATCAGAGGAAAAGTGTTTAAGGGCCTTCTACCCTGGGGCAGTGAGTGGGTAGGGATGGGAGAGGTAGTGTGAGATGGGATCCTCAAATCTTCCTTCAAGATAACTGGCTGTGTGAAGCATAACTGGGTGACAGTCTCCAGCTGCTGCACCTTCACATCTGCCATAGCACTCATGCTGAGGCCACATTCTCCCTGGACTGGACAATCTATTTTGGGGTCATGAAGGACCTGGCTGAGACTTTCTCAGGGCTATGTACATTTCCTATTCAGTTCTTCCTTCCCTCCCTCCTTCCCCAGAGTCAGACCTGCATCACAGTCTGCAGGCTCTCTCTGCTTACTCCTTCTCTCTTCATATTTCATGCTTCCTAAATGTTTTCTTCAACAGTCATTTGCCAGTATAATTAATGTTGCAACTGCTCCTCAGAAGACTCAAACATATAGTTGGTACCAGGAGTGTTCTGAGAAAGCAGACAGTAATAATGTGGGTTTGGGGCCGAATGGTTTGCTGGTGACAAGGATACCGCTTATGTATTAGTTTCCTTTTGTTCGTGTAACAAATTAGCATAGACTTAAAACCAGACACATTTGTTATTATAAAGTTCTGGACGTTAGAAGTCCAAAATGGGTCTTTCTGCACTAAAATCAAGGTGTCAGCAGGGCAATGTTCCTTCTGGAGGCTTTGTATTTTCCAGCTTCTGGAGACCATCCACATTTCTTGGTTTATAGTCCCTTCCTCCATCTTCAAAGCCAGGAGCATAACATCTTCAAATCTCTTTTTCAACTTTACTTTTTCTCACGTTTTTTATTGATGCATTATAGTTTCACATAATGATGGGATTTTTTGTTACATATTCATATATGCACACACAATATAACAATATAGTTTGGCCAATATTACTCTCTAGCACGTCACCCCTCTCTCCCTGCCTTCTATTGTTTGGTCCCATTTCTACTGATCTCCCTCTGATTTTCATGAGATCCTCCCCACATTTCTTTTTGTTGTTGTTTTTTTCTCTCTAGCTTCTGCATATGAGAGAAAACACTATGACCCTTGACCTCTAGTTTGACTTATTTCACTTAACATAATGGTCTCTAGTTCCATCCATTTTCCTGCAAATGACATATAATTTTATGTTTCTTTATGGCTGAATAAAACTCCATTGTGTATATATACCATATTTTCTTTATCTGTTCATCCATTGATGGATACCTAGGCTGGTTCTATAGTTTGGCTATTGTGAGTTGTGGGGTGTCTGAATCATATGGTGGTTCCATGCCTGGTCTTTTGAAGAATCTCCATACATTTCCATAGTAGTTGTACTAATTTACAATGCCACCAACAGTGTAAAAGTGTTCCCTTTTCTTCACATCTTCTCCAGTATTTATTCTTATTTGTATTATTTATGACTGCCATTCTGACTGGTGTGAGATGAAATTTCAGTGGAGTTTTGATTTGCATTTTCCTAGCTGCTAATGATGTTGAACATTTTTAATGTATTTGTTGTCCATTCAGATTTCTTCTTTTGAGAAATGTCTGTTTAATTCATTTGCCCATTTATTAATTGGGTTATTTGATTTTTTGGTGTAAAGTTTTTTGAGTTCTTTATATATCCTAGATATTAGTCCTTTGTTAGAGGAGTACTCGCAAAGTTTTTCTCCCATTCTGTGGGGTCTCTTTTTATATTCCTAAATGTATCTTTTCCTGTGAAGAAGCTTTTAAATTTTGTGCCATCCCATTTAGTAATTCTAGGCATTATTTCCTGAGCTTAGGAGGTGCTAGTAAGAAAGTCATTGCTGATTCCTATATGCTAGTGTTGACCCTGTTTCTTCTAGGAGTTTCATAGTTTCTATTCTAATTCCTAGGTCTTTAATCCATTTTGAGTTGATTTTTGTGCAGGGTGAGCATCTTTAAATCTCTTTTTGATATAAATCTTCTCTTTGCTGCTTTTACTTATAAGGACTTTTGTGATTATACTGGGCCCATTCAATCAGTTTATGATCATCTCATTTCAAGGAGTCTTGTGTTAATCACAGCTGCAAAATCCTTGTACCATATATGAAAATATATTCACAGGTTTTAATGATTAGGATGTGAACATCTTGCAGGGAGGAGGGACAATATTCTACTCTTCATACCACACCATGTAATGTGTAGGACACAGATTGTCCTTAGACTAAATCGGCAGCCCACCTGCTAAATGTTTCATGGATGACGAGAGTGGATGGGAACACCCTAGATAATTCAGATGTTTGAAATGCTATGGAGAAACAAATGCGTAGAAGGGCAGTGGCACTGGTGGATATTTAGATGTTGTATCTCTTCGGAGAGATAATGAGAAGTTGAGAGCTATTAATAAACAGCTAGAGTCTAAATGTGAAAGCTAGAGGGCCTTTCTGTAGAGACTCTTGGAGGATTTACAAAGAGGTCCTTATCTTCTGTAGAGGTGGATGGATTAAGATAATGAGTGAATGAAGGATTTATAACTAGAACCCAGGAGCTCCTGAGACCTTTAAATTCTCATAATTTATGAGACATTAAATTCTTTGTACTGGTAAGGGAAGGGGTCTGGTTGGGAAATGCTTGGGACCTTGAAATATAGAAGGGGACACTTGGGTGGATGCCCACAAAGATTGTAGCTCTGTAGGCTCCTTGGAACTCAGAGAACTTTGAGCCCACCCCTCTCTAAGAAAAGCTAGCCCATCCTTTATGTAGGAAGATACTGCTGAGCCCTTGCCGCCACAAGGCAACAGGTGCTCCTCTAGGGAGTTACCCCTAGTGCCTGTCCTGAATGCCAAGATGATAACTAGCTAACTTCCAGCAAAACCCAGCTGGGAACATGCTCGACCTGATGAGGGAGAAAGGAGATTACACCTCAAAGGAGCAGCAAAGATTAACTAGTACTTAATCCAGAAAACAGGGAGGTATGCCAAGGAATAAGTTTTGATGGGGCTTAATTAAAGAGGAAGAACATTAAACTGGATAAGCAGGAATTCAATGGCTTTAGGGAACTTTCTCAGGACATGAGATTTAACACTGGGGCAAATTTGCTGCTAGGGTAGATTTTAGAAAGTTGGGCAGGGGCCAATGGCCTAGCCAGGTTTTCAGGGGCCTGGAAGGAAAAGGATGGACACCATTCCTCATAGAAACCACTATTGTCTTGGCTGAAATACAAGAATAATGGAGTCCTCATAGGGATAGACGCCTATTTTTGGTGTGGGTTGCTTTTCTTATCTGCAAAACTTCTACCAAAACTCATGCAGGAGCTTATCAAATGTCTGATTTACACGTATAGAATCCCATGTAGAGTAGCATCTAACCATGGACTCAGTTCACAGAAAGTAGTAAAAACCAGTCGACTTGGACATATTTCTGCAATGAGCAAAAGGTAAAAACTCGAGAAGTATAAAAACAGCATGAATGCATTTCTGAAAAACAGACAGTGACAATTCCACCCCATATGCATATTTATTTGTTCATGATTCTAGCAGTATGGAGATTGTCATGAAATTATATATACTGGTCATGAACACTGGTTACATGGTAGCTAGGATGGAGTAAAGGGCTGTTTGGTAGAGAGGAGAAGCCCAGAGGGAAGGAGGATGTTTTTTTAAAAAAGGACTGAATTTTAAGAAACTGTCTGTGATAAAGAAGAAGTTTCAATATTATCCCACTTGTGTGAATTACATGAAAGATGGCCTTGAAACACAAATAGTGGTTACAGTGATGGAATTCCAGAATATCTTCTATTGGCATCTGTTGCTTTTATAGCAATTGCTCAGTCTATATGTGGAAACCTCTGTCTTTTAACTACTTTGGTTTTTAGTGTTTTCATTTCTGAAGTAGAACTGAATCAAGTCTTCTATGATATACAATGCAGTAATAGGGCTAAAAAATATATGTATGCATATATACATGCATATACATTTTTACTAGTAATAGGGTAAGAAAGAAAAAAGCACGAATGGCATGCCATGGGATTTGCAGAGTGCTGGGGATACAGAAATGAGTATAAAGGAAGGATCAAACCTAGCAAAAGATTATGTAGGGCTGTAATCTCTAGAGTATCAGCATGGTGGTGTGGGTCTCAGCATATAGGCAGGGGCCACATAACACAATCTGAGAGTTTGGGAAGAGCAAAGGATACCCAAGACCCCTCTATTACTACATAAAGAAATGACCACATTCTTTGCCTTGAGTTTATGCAATATGGTGACAACTATTTTAAGAAAAACAATGCTTAAAATAAAGATAGAACGGACAATGGTGATGTACTCTTGACAGTGGTGTTGGAATTATAGGTGGCTTTCTTACTCCTTACACTTTTCTACATTTTCCTAAACTGTTCCAGTGAGTATGTAATGAGAAATTTTTGTTTTATTTTGATTGGATTATATCAGTTCAGGATGGGAGCACTTGTACCTCGTACTTATACAAATGGGAGTTATCTAATAAATCAAAGTGTTTGTTAATCTTTACCTGATAGAGGTAACATGAGAGCTTAACATGATCTATTCTAAGAAGAGGTGAATTGTTATATAGTTATCCATGCATCTCACCACCAGATTTTCATGCCTTGGTAGATTCTTCACAAACCACAGAGGCCCACATAGTGATTTTAATTATTTCCCAGAATAACCCAAGAGGGCATTGTATGTGTCTGGAAATGGAAACCTAGGATTCAAATGAATGGTCCAGATAATTTCCAAATTAGGACTAAGTATTAAAATTCTGTTTTCTTCATCCATAAGTCTTGAAAATAGCTTCAGAAGTGGTGATGCTTCTTGCTGCTGCTGCTGCTGCTGAAGTTTCCAACACAGTGGGTTTCTCATCTGAGCTCTGGCATTATCCACTGCGTATCTGACCCCTACCTCCCTGCTGTGTGCTGCTTAGTACACCCTTCTTCTGCCATAGAACGCATGACACCTTATGAGAACAGCATGTCTGTCTTCTTAACAAACTATGAGATCTTTTCCTTTGCTTTTCCATAGGTCCAAGACAATGCTGAGTCAAGTAGTAAATAAGTAATTGGTTATTAATTAATTAATAAATCCCTAGACTTTGGGACATGTTATGGCCATGCACTTACAATGTACCAAGAATGGTCTAAGTGGGTTTACAAAACCCACTTTAGTAGGAATTATCAATACTCTTATTTACAAATGAGGGACATAAGAAACAGGTTAATTAAGTTGCCAGACTATGCAGCTAGTAAGTGGTAGCATTGAGACTCACACCTAGTCAATCTGATTCTGCACTTCGCTCTTAACCTCTATTCCATATTGCTCCTAGGTCATTGGATCTTTCTGTTGCCTTGTTTTCTGGCAGAAAAAATAGAATTAAAAATACCCATTTATTGTATGGTTGGAAGAATATTTTTTTAAAAAGAAAGTACACAAAAAGCTTTGCACACATTAGATTTTATAATTATTTTATTATCAGTAACATCATTAATGTTATTGATATTAGTAATTGTTAAATATCACTTTTCTACCAAATAAAATCAAATTGTTATGATTATAAAAACATTGGTAGATGATTGATAACATGAGTAGATTAAGAGCCGTGACTTTTTTATTTTAACTTTAAAAAAATTTTTTGAATGACTTTGGGAAGATAATTCTTGCCACTTTGTTGTGTTTCTTTAATCCCATCCCACAAAGTGGCATTTGCTGCATGCCCAACTCTATTCATCAATTATTAAACTTGATACTATTCATGATACGTGCTCAGAGCCTTGGGGTGGTGACAGAAGGGGATTTGCAAATCATCCTCTTCAGAGAAGGGAGAGTGTCTCCCCCTAGTGTTGGTCTTTGGCAGAAGGATCTAAGCCCTGCTTCCAGCTCTTCCCTGGGACTTTTGTTTTAGTCTGGTTTTTGTAACTGAAGGGTGACTTTTGAAGTTGAAAGTTTGGAGTTCCTCCTACAGCAGCAGAAGTAAGGATTTGTCCACCATTTTGAGTGTTTTGTATAAACTCTGACAAATAGCTATATATTCACAGATGTACTGCCCATTTTTCTTTTAATCATTTAGTTTTAAAATGCTTGATGCTTTATTAGTTTAGGATTAATAGTGTTTATTATATCTAGTACAGACTTGAGCAACACTGTAGTAGAAAGGAAACTAGTTTTTATTGGGTTCCTACCAAGTGACAAGTACTCCCCAAAACATAATATTTTCAATTCATGTAGTAACTTTTAGGGCAGATATTAACCTACCACAGATAATAAGACTAAGGCCCAGAGAGCTCGAAGGTATTGCCAGATTATTACATTTAGAATACATGATATGTGTAGTTTTTAGAGTCATCTCTGTCCACTGCCCTTTGCCACTCAACCTGGTGCCCTTGGCTTCTCAGAGTAGAGATTGACATCTCATACTTCTCTGAAATGTTCCCTTCCTTCACTTATTTGACCAGTCCCAGCATCTATGGGACCCAGAAACCAGTCCCATAGCCTTTGGAGCTCTGTTCTTGAAGGGTTAAATGAATAAGATGCCAATGCTATTCATGTTTCATATTTTGGCTTATGATGACATTCTGTAGACAACATCTTCACCCAAAAGAGTGGTACCATAGAAAGAATTGTAGGAAATGAGAACTGGATGGGGCATTACTTAAAACAATCCTTATTTTAAATAACCTTGGTACTTGGAAGTTAAATCTTTCAAAACCTGCATTTGTGGTGGCAAAATAATGAAAGTGATGCTTGCTGGTAAAGAGAAAGGCCTCTCATTTGATCTTAAATCACAGTCTTTTCATTCTACACATGAGATTTGCTGGGTGAGGGATTTATAGTGGGCCTATGAATGATCTTATATTCTCTTAGCAATTTAATATTTAATTGAAAGTAGGGAAGAGGGAGGAAGAGGGGGATGCTCTTTGGCAATTGGCCAATTCTGTGAGAAAATTTTGGGTTTTGTGGTTGTGTAGTTATTTCAGTGAATAAAGTGTCCCATTCATATTGTCTGGGCCGGTTATAAGCTGGCATTGAATGATGGCCAATTACAAATTATTCACATTTGGATCAATATCCCAGACATGAGCTCATTAACCCCAAATCCTATTATCTCACACATGTGGAGCAGATTGTTTTTAATGTGATGACATTTTCACTCTCTCTGAACCTGAATTCTGATGTAGTAAAAAGCCTCAAAAGAAACAAGCAGAAAGAAGCAGCTGGGTTGATACCTACACAACCCGTGAAATGACAGGCACTAATTAATAGAGATCTGTAGAGGTCTGCTTGTGCCATTTAGGGTTCATCTTGAGAGTTGACAACCTTGATGGATTTCTTGGAGTTTCTCATCTCATTCCCCATATCCTTGGAATTCTACTTCTGGGTGTCTAGAGACCTTTCTTCATTTCACGTTGGTAGATTGTGATTCTCTGACTTCAGGCAGTTTCTTTAGTTTCCTCGACATTGGTTCTGAGGCCTGTGGGTGCTATGGCATTTATCTATTTTCATCTTCTTTGCATCTCGCCATAACAATTTTAATTAATGGGCAGACTTTTTGGCTGTAATGCTCATACCTCCTGAAGATCTATCATCACAGCTATTGGAATCATTTATTCACATGTGATCCTATTTTCCATCTCTGCAGGGGCAGACAAATTTTTCTTCAAACCATTATCTCTATAGCTAATGAATTCAACCCTAAATTAACACTGAATCACATGGCTGCATCACATTCTTGCTTTTGTTTAGGAGATCCTTTTTAATGTTGGATACCTGATCCACAATCCTTTTGTGATTCTCATTTAAGACGGAAAAGCTTTGACTGCTCATTTTACTGAAAAATATTTTTAATGGACTATTTCCTTCTGATCTGACCCATGACATCTCAGTGGTTCAAAATCTAAGTTTTGATTTCATGACATTTAGTGTTACAGGATCATGGTTCCCACACCTGTAAAATGAGAGAGAATGTCTATCTTGCTCTTTCAGTCAACTTTTTCGCTGCTATAACCAAAAGACCTGACAAGAACAATTATAGGAGGAAAAGTTTATGGTTTCAGAGGTTTCAGTCCATAGGTGGTCAACTCCATTTCTCAGGACCTGAGATGAAGCAGAAGTGGGTGGCAGAGGAAAGCAGCTGGGGGCATGGCACCAGGAAACTGAAAGAGACTTTCCTCACCACGGACAAAATATAAACCCCAAGGACAGGCCCCTATCCACCCACCTCTTCCAGCCACACCCTACCTGCCTATAGTTACTACCCAGTTAATCCCTGTCAGGGGATTAATGCACTTGTTAGGTTAAGGCTTCCATAACTCAATCATTTTACTTTTAATCTTTCTTGTATTTATTGTCTGACCATGAGCTTTTGGGGGACACCTAATCTAAACCATAACACTTGCCAATTTACACAACTATTATGAATATTAAATGTATTGGCAAAGTGTAAAGTGCTAGACAAAAAGTCTGATATATGTGCATATACATATATCAGTGGCTCTTAGTGGGTGCTTTTGCCCCCCAGGAGAGTTTTTGGGTGTCAAAATTTGGTGGGGAGAGATACTACTGGCATTCAGTAAGAAAAGGCCATGGATGCTGCTAAATATCCTATAATGTGCAGAAGAGCCCTTCTCAACAAAGGTTTATCTGGCCCCAAATATCAATAATGTCAAGGTTAAGAAACTGAAGAAAAAGATTCAGATGTAAAAAGCAGAAATTGAGTCCTATTCAATAGTCACCTCCTCTCTTGTTCCTCTTCCAAGTCCAGTTGTGCTTATTGATGCTTTACTAACTAATCCGTCTTTATTGTGGGCACTCTGAATTAGGTAATGAAATATTAATGGCAAGTACCACTCCCTTTGCATCATTAGACATATTTTAACCTTTCATATTAATTAATAAGCATCATGCAGATAATTTTTAGTTGTTGGGAGGATCCGGATGAGCAGGTATTCTATGCTTTTATTCCCATGCTCTAATTTATCTTTAATATATTATGTAGTCACTAAAGAATAGGATCCTAGAGCCAGGGGTGCTTAATAGAGATGAACTGTTTCACTCTCTGTGGTTTGTTGACTACGTCACCAAAGACAGATGGTGTCTAACCTCTCCTCCTGTCAATCACATCATAATAGCAATGACAGCTTCATTTTACACATGTTACTTTATTTTTGTTTTTATAATAATGCTGAAAAATTTATATTGTGCTAGTTGAAATCTTTTTTTTAGAATGCTTAGAAAAAGCTTAATTTCATGCAGTTAAAACTCGCCTCTTGTCAGCTTGTTCAGTTCTTCTAAAATGGTCAATAAATAAATAAATATTTGCTCAGCTCTTTATGTCTGTACAGCTCTAGAAGAAATTCAATGACATTTCCTTCAATATATGCTTTAGCTTGGTCACTGTAGCCCAAGAATTTATAAATACTGTATAAACAGTAGTCTACATGTCCATGAATAAAGTGATGCTTATATAAACTATCAACTAGATCTTCATATATTGACACAAATTGATGATTTTGATACATTAACAAATAGTCTATTTGTGAAACAGATTGTGTAGTGTGATACATTTGTGTTGGAAATATATCTATATATTCTGAAAAGGGCAGATTATTACGTAAAAGATTTGCCAAATTTTGAATGATGGTTATCTTTGGGGGTAGGATTACAGAGAAACACTTTCTTTATATAATTTAAATATTTTATAATATCAGATAGCATTTCAAATAACAATATATTTCTATTTAAAGATGTACAATAATAGAAATTAATGGTAGCTCAACACAGCCATGTAAAATATAATCTATCACAAAGTAGCAAGAATAAACCAAATACGAGGTAATATTAATGGAATGCTCACATTGTAGTAGCTGTGGTTCTGTGCGTTTTACAATGATGGGCTGACTTAATCATCACGGCTTCATGGAATTTGTACAATTTTTATTTCTATTTTTCAAATGAAGAAACTGAGGTACAGAAAAAGTAAGCTGTCCAAAGTCACAGAGCTAATATTCACTAGAGTGAGAACTTTAACCCAGGCACTCCACTCCAGAGCCCATAAATTATCTTTATCTAAAGTGCGAGAGGGGACTTTGAAGGGGAGGGACCTTGGATTCCAGGTTGCCCTAAGTTCTCTCTGCAGGTGATCATCGTGTTGTGTTAAACTATAAACCCTGCAGCATCTGGGTCACCTTAACATTGCCCTTGGTACCCAGAAGAGAATTCTCTACTCATATGCAGCAGGTCTTTAACAAATGCTTATGGCATTTAAAGTTGAAAACGTTTCCCAAAGTTCATCCGTTTTCTGGGTGAATCAACATTTCAATTAAACCTCTTCCTTCCCGTTTCATAAACTTCTCCTGTGGAATTGGTTTGGCTATTCTTCATATGGTGGGAAGTGAGGATGGTCATTGTGTGGGTCATTTGAAGTGCATTCTTGATCACCTGCCACATGCAGGCATTGTTCTGGGGACACAACGTCTCTGCTTTCAGAGTTTACCACTCTGTGGCAAAAGTTGTCAGGAACAAACTGGGAAAATACTGGGCACACAGGTTGTGCTCAATCCTCAGGGACATCACAAACCCTGGGTAGGAGAGTTGTATGAGATAAATATTTTGTAATAAATTAAACCATTATGTTAATAGATAACTGGAAGAAGAAAGTTCTATTGTCAGACAAGGCACTGGTGCTGTATTACTGAAACAAGGAAGTTAAACTTAATAGCACCAAAGGGAAAATAGTAAAAATGATTTTCTGGTCACGTGTTATTAACCATGATAAAATAAATAGAAGAATGGCAAGTGGTGAGACAGCCGGGCTCTTCATACCCTCAAGGCATGGCACAGTTAGCAGGAGATGAAAGCTTCTCCCTGTTCCTAGCTTAACTCTTTCCTGGGCTTTATATAACATCCCAAAATGTATTTGTGGCTTTGCTATTCCCATGGGGCATAAAATCCACCTTAAACGATTCTCATTACGATCCTCAGAGTTACTTTATGTTGTCCTTGGAGACAGAAAATAAGCTTTTACCTCTCTTCTGGATTCATTTTCAAAAATGATTCTTGGAAATGAGTTTTCCTTAGACACATTTATATATAATGACAGGCTAATATCTTACACACCATTACTGTATGTAATAACAGTGTGACAAAACTGACAAGAACTGGGCTACAGATGTAAGGCAATTAGCTGTGGAGGGAGAGTTATCCAGCAGAAAGGATGAGCATCATCATACTGCCTGGTGACTTAATGGTTACCAAGTGATAAATGTGAGCATCTCCAGAGGCAAGACTTCGAGTAAGTGAAATTTGTCCTTATGGCCCCACTTTTCTTTTTTGTCATATACTTTCTTGCTGCCAAGTTCTTATCTTGGAGAAAAGTCCTAGCCCAGAGCCTAACACCAAGTAGGTGATCAATAGGTCTTATTGAGTAAATGGATGGAAGGATGACTCAGTGACCATAAGGTGTGAGGAGCTTATCATGTCACCCATTTAGGTTTAAGACAGTACTTATTTCAGAGATGAAGTGTTAATGATGGGATTTTAGGGATCAGTGAGAAGGGGTTTTTGGACAGAAAGAACCTCTTTCTAGTGCTCTTCAGCTGCTAGTGCAGTTCACAACAGGGGGAGGCATAGCCAAGCTGGGGGCTGTAACTGGACTATGATTAAATTTTGGCCTACCACTATTTAGCTACATCATCTTTTTTCTTTTTTAATACATGTTTTTTAGGAGTCAATGGATATTTTTTAAAAAAAAAATATTTATTTATATGTGGTGCTGAATATCAAACCCAGGGCCTCACACATGCGAGGCAAGTGCTCTACCACTGAGCCACAACTCCAGCTCTACTACATCATCTTGATCAATGTCCTCAATAGTGAAGTGAGACTAATGAGCCTATTACTTCTCAAGGTTGTTTGGAGGGGAAATGGGTTAATTCTTCGAGAGCCTGTCATGTGGTTAGAGCTCAATGAACACGAACTCTTACTTGGTTACATCACATGTAAAAAGAAACCATGAGTTCCTAAGGTTCCAAGCAGAGTGAGGGGTCAGATGTGGATGGAGTTCTTCCCATCTGTGTCCAGGCACGGGGTCATGATGCTCTTTTCCTTTCTCACTCGTCCCTTCTTGTAGGAGCCCAATTACCTATCAATCATTTTCTCCCTCTTGGGTAGAAGAATCACCTGCTACTTGCCCCCTTGCTCATTCTTCTATGGCAACTTGTTTTTCTTTCTTTTCCTTAAACCAGGCATGCTCCTGCTGCTTGGCTTGCAGTAGCTGTTCCCTCTGGTAAGAATGCACCTCCCCAGATGCCCATGGTGCTAATTCCTTCTCTCCTTCAAGCTTATGCTCAAATGTCACTTCTAACTGAGGCTTTCTTGGACCACCTGGAACAGTGGCATCCCACCCGCTCACCCTCAGTTTCTGGATAATTATTACCCTGCTTTTCCCTTTTTTTCAATGCACCACCTTCTATTAGGCTCTGTAATTTACTTATTTATTATGTTTATTATGTATTTCACTCTCAATGAGAAGGTGAGTTCCCTGGATGGAGGCAGCAATTTTAGTGTTTGGGTTTCATTGATGTTTCCCAAATCATGTGCTACTACAAAAACCTGGCATATACTAGGCATTGAACAAGTGTTTAGTGAATAAAGGAATGGTTGAAATGAATAAATGAACTGCAAAGCAGTTGCAGAACATTGGAATATAAAGTCAAACCAGTATCCTCCCAATCCCTAAGCTAGAATATCTAGGATTTATTGGCATCAGTTGCTGCTGCCAGTATTCCTCTCCCTCCCATCTTACAACCCAGCTCGTCAGCCTGGGAACATCCTAGCCAGCCATTGGTTGGTTAGTCAGCCTGAAAATATTCTCAGCAGCCATTGGTCCCATCATTGTTAGCCCGGGAAATTCCACTACTTAAGAGCCATTTTCTTTCTCCCCCTGAGAGTGGACACTCTGGTCATTGGCGCTCTCTCTCTCTCTCTCTCTCTCTCTCTCTCTCTCTCTCTCTCTCTCTTATTCTCTTTCTCTTTCATCCTTCAGGGCAGACACTCTGCCTATCTGCTTAATAAAATCTCTTGGTGAGTTCCCGCATCTGGAGTGGTTTTTCTGGGTGCTTTCAGGATTCATCTTAAAAACTTTCATCTCCTTCCTTCTCCATATCCAAAGGTCACTGGGCTCCAGGGATTCTGTCTCTGAATATCCTTCAATCCACTCCCTTTCCTCCATTTCTACACCTGCTGCTCCATTAATTCATACTGAATTCCCTAATGCCAATATTTTGTCTTCTCCTTCAGTTCCTTGATACATTCTGATTCAAGGATTACTTATATGAAAAACAGACATATTAATATCACTCCAGTACTTAAAAACCTTCAGTGCTTCCCTGTAGACCTGGAATAAAACCCAAATTTAATCTAGACTAATAGTTCTGTCATCAACAAACCATGTGAGTTTGGCAGAGTGCCCTGCCCCCACTCCTTAAATGTCCACATCCTAATCCCTGGAACCTATGAATCTGCCAGGTTGCATGGCAAAAGGGAATTAAGTTTAGGGATAGAATTAGGTTTGTCAATCAACTGTCCTAAAATAAGGTTAACTCTGGGTGGGTCCAATATAACTGCAGGGGTCCTTAAATTTAGAAGAGTCAGAGTCAGAAGAGAACATGACTACAACCAAAGGTCATGGTGATGCAAGGTGAGCAGGACTTGACCAGTTGACTTTGTAAATGGAGCAACATGGCCATAAATCTTGGGGCTGGAATAAGCAAGACAACAAATTCTCCCTGCAAAGTGATTTTAGCTGAATGAGATCTGGGCTAGACTTCTGGCCTCTAGAACTGTAAGGAAATAATTTGTGTTGTTTTAAGCCCCTGGACTTTTGCAATTTGTTATAGCAGCTATAACTGAAATGGGATAAGTGATACCAACCTTGCAGACTATTGCAAAAATTAAAGAAAATATTTGCAAAATATCTATCCATGTATCACATGTAATATGTGAAGAATAAATAAGAGCTCTTAGCTCTTGTCATTTTCTTTCAAACTTCATGTTGTCATTTCCAAACATAATCCATTATTTACTCTTTGATATACCTGCAGGGAACAACCCAATGCTTGCCTAGTAAATGTCTTCTCCTCCTTTAAGGCTTAGCCTGATAGTTGTCCATTGAACAAGTTTCCCCACATTCTTCTCCCATGCCAGGGGAGCAGCTTACTCTCTTTCTTCTTCCTTGACTTCATGATTAAGTGAAGTAGGTATTAATGTTTTGAGAGGTGGGATGAGGGTGAGGCAAAAAGGTACCAGGTACAAAATTTAGGGAGGACTCTCTCTGAGTATTGGAAAGTGTTTTACTTACCTCCTTAATGGTGGTCTTGATTAGTCCCATTTGAGAAGAGATCTAGGTTCAAGGAGAGGAAGTGTTGTAATGGTTAATTTGAATTATCAATTTTATTGGATTAAGAGATGCTGGAGATTAAGAGGCTTCTAGGTGTCAATGAGGGCATGTCGAGGAGTGACTGGAATGTGGGATAGTGAACTGGAGACTCTCCCTAAGCATGGGCAGCACGGGCCAATAGGATGGAATAGAAGATGAAAAAACAAGGAAGTAGATGCAAACTCAGCTCTTCTTGAATGAGTTCTTAATTGCTACTTCGATCATCCATCATCGGAGGATATTGGACTCTAGCTTCTTCATTCTTCCAAAGCAGACTCTGCCAGTGATTCTCCAGGTAGTTTCCAGAGGTCTTGGTCTCAGACTAGGGTAGCACTGTTGATCTTTTTCTGGGACTTCTGTGTTTTGGATTGCACAGCTGCTGGTTCTTCCAGGTCTCCAACTGCAGAGGGCCATTGTGGACTATTCAGCTTCTGGTCATATAAGCCAATCTAATAAATCCCCTTTTTATAATAGTACTTCCTGTTGATTCTGTTCCTCTAGAGAACCCTGACTAATACAAGTGTCTTGCTAGTAGATAGCAGAAGGGACAAGTTCCACATTCTTATATTACTATACACAAGCTTCACAGCAGAGCCTGGCACATAACTAAGGCTCTAGCATGTGTTAAATGAATGAACTGAGGTGGTAGGATGGGTGGCAAGCTGGCCTGATATTTGAAGTAGTAGTAGTGAGGATGATGATGATGATGATGATGATACATATCCAAACTGTGTATACTGTGTGCTGGCACTCTGCTAAGTGTTTTGTGTACCAGTCTCCTTAAGACTTCTATGAAATTGGCAATATTATTAAAATTTTCATTCTGATATGAAGAAACTGAAGTTCAGAGGAATGAACTATCTTGTCTGAGGTCATGCAGCTAGTAAGTGATCTGGGACAGCCTGAGTTGGAAGCCCTCCAATGTGATTTTATTAATTTTATTTAAAGTACTGATTGTGTAATTTCCCTCAGAATAACCAAAGGCTAGTAATGCAATTTAGGGTTAGTGCTCAAGTGTCAAGGGTCAAAAGGTGTCAAAAGGCACCTGTCCAAAGAAGACAGTCTTCTGCTATGTCAGCAGGGCCAATGTAAGAATGAGATATTGATGGAGGCACTGAAGCTGAAGGAGACAAACTCAGGATAGCAGACATGCCAACCCCATTCTTGTGAAGTGTGTTTACTCATCTGTTATGAGCTCACTCTAATGCAACTTTACTTTTGGTGTAATAAATTGTATTAACTTTATGCTTGAGTGAGTTATCTCTCAAAATAGAAAAATGTGTATTTCCAGGAGTCTTCTTTCATTTACACATGGAAGTCTATGGGAGTTTAAAAAATGGATTTTAAGAGCTCCAGTGATGGCTAAGAAATTGCTATTTCAGTCTTGAAAATTGCCTTTTCTACCAGAAACACTGAGCAAGAAAATCAGACCATCTGATCTTTCTGGATTGGAAAAAAATCACTCAGGTGCTGAGACAGCCTGTAAAATTTGAAACCCTTTCTCCTTAACAATATGATAAAAATTAAACTTTGGGTTCTCATCAGAATAATTAATAGGATAACAGAAAGACAAATTCTGTAATTTATTTTAATGAATAAAGGCATCCAAATGTTCTGAGCCCCTTTCTCCTCTATTGTAGTATAATTCAGATAACTCAATTGAGTTGTGTGGTGGACATTGGGAGCCTAAGTAAACTCATGAGTTTAGTTCAACTTTCTCTGTGTCAAGAGATTAATGTCTTATTTTTATTTTATTTTTTAATGTCTTATTTTTTGATTACAGCTATTTTATTTGATGACACACAGCTGTAATGGTTTAGCGGTATCTCTATAACTTGGGGAGCCCAAGTCCTTTGGGCAGCCCTGGATGCTTCTTTCCTTTGGTAGCTACATAAAGTTAGTTAACTCTGCTTTCCACATAACTGTGGAAGGTGAAATATCCTGCCCAGACATATTCTCCCCATTGTGGGAAGAAGTGCTTGTATTCTCCTGGTGGTTGCCTTTCACCCTTGATTGCAAATCTCGAGGTCAACACAATTCTTCATCGCCTCCTGGTTATATGCCAGATGCTGGCCTTTTTCTACAGCCACATCGCAGGCATGTTCCTCTTTCTTCCTTTGCAAAAGCAGTGCTATCAAATGTAATAGCCTTTTGCTGAAAGTTAGGGATCCATTGGGAAATTATTGCATGAATAGGAAGCAATCTAAAAATGAATATTAGAATTTCTGGCTTTCAATTAGGATGTAGAAAGCTGGGGAGAGTGTTGCTCCCTTCCTAACAACAAGAACAACTTAGAGAACTGAAAAAAAAAATCATACATTTTCTATCAAAAAATTGAGTTTACAGGGGGAAAAAACCAGCCTGAAACCTAAGGAAATGCAGTGGTCTCCAAGGAGAGGCAGGGTGGGCTGCCCTGGTAGGGTTTAGGAAGACATCAGGCCCCCACACCAGCAGCTAAGAAAGAGTTTCACTAAATACTTTAACAAATTGCTAGAATTTATTTATTTATTTTTTATTGTTTTTTTTTTAAAGCTAGGATTCATTTTGATATAATTATAAAAGCATGGAAGATAATTTGCTCTAATTCAGTCCCCAGTACTTCCCCTTTCCCACTCCTCCTCTCTCCCCTCTTCCTTTCCCTCTACTCTACTGATCTTTCTACTATTTACTTACAGTTTCTTTTTAAAAATTAGTATCTTCTGAATTTAGGTGTGGGCTAGTTTGAGAATATATGATACCACACAAACAAGGAGGACCCATATCTCTTTGTAGAGTCTTCTTTACCAAGGTTCAGAGGAAAGATTAGGAGTGGGTGGAAGCCTACAGAAAGCCTGAGTCTGTGAGAGGGACCTGGGAAACAACTCTGACTGTGAGGAAGCCAGGATGGTCTGCCTGGTCCTTTTCTCTTTGAGAAATGAAAATCTTAAGACGCTGGGGGACAGCAACAAACCTGGAACCCCCTAAGACATTGTGGCTGGGGGATAGGGAAACAGACAAATAGCAACCCTCTGTCAGGAAGAAGGGCATGGAACTACTGGGGCCCAAGACAGTAGAGGTCTTTTATGCCTCTTCTACCTGGGTGAGAGAACCATTAGGAGCCTCACCTCTGAAAGCAGGGACACTGATCCTGCCTAGGCTGAAGTGGACGAAAACAAGAAACAGCCCCTCTACTGTTCCCTCATCCCCTCCCCATCTCCTACCATTCTGGAAAACAGTAACAAGATGCAGCAGTCTTCAGGGGAGGGCAGTTCTTGTCTGTTGGACAGGGAATTTAAAACAATGGGTATTCACGTGTTAAAGGTTCTTTTGGAAAATGTGTAATATATGCATAACCAGATAGGAAATATCATCAGAGATGTGGAAGCCATAAGAAATAGTCAAATAAAAATGCTATGGGGGAAAACATGGTAGCAGATACAAAATAGCCTTTGACAGACTCATTAGACTCAACACATCTGAGGAAAGAGTTGGTGAACTTGAAACCTAAAGATAGATCAATAGACACTACCTAAACTAAAACACAAGGAAACAGAGTTGGGAGGGGAAAGAACAAGTAGAACAGAATGGAGCATGCAAGTGCTCTCTAGGACAATATCTGACCAGCTAACATATATGTTTGTGGAATCTCAGAAGGAGAAAAGAAAATGAGGTGGAATAAATATTTGAAGAAGTAATGGCTGAGAATTTTCCTCAAATAGTGAAAGACATCATGTTTAAGCTTGGAGAACACCAAGAAGGATAAATGTGCACCTTGACCACCATATTAAAATAACTAAGTACCAAAGGTGAAAAAAATCTAAAAGGCACCTAGAAAAATCAAACACCTTACATAATAGACTCCTAGTCAGGAATTTTACCAGCCATAAGACAATGAAGTCTTTAAAGTGCTAAAAGAAAAAAGTCGACTTTAAATTGAGTGAAAAGTTCTATCAAAATTGAAGACAAATTTTTTTTTTTTTAGACAAACACTGAAAGAATTTGTTACCAGCAAACCTGTACTACAGGAAGTGTTAAAGGAACTTCTTCAGGTTGAAGAAACCTGATAGAAAGTTGGATCTACACAAAGAAATGAAGATCTCTGACACCAGTTAAAATGAAAGTACATATGAAAGGCATTTGTTTCTTTTTAATTGGTCTAAAATGTGACTAAGAAGAAATAGCAATATAGTTTGGTTTAAAAGAGCATAGAAGAGCTAGGCACAGTGGTGTAATCCCATTGACTCCGGAGGCCAAGGTAGAGGGATTGCAAATTCGAGGTCAACCTTAGCAACTTAGTGAGGCCCTGAGCAGCTCAGCAAGACCTTGTCTGAAAATAAAATAAAAATTACCCGGGGATGTGGCTCAGTGGTAAAGCACTCCAGGGTTCAATCCCCTGTACAGAAAGCAAAAATGCATAACGTAGATGAAAGCAATAGCTCAGAAGAAGGGAGGAAGGAATGAAGAGCATATGGCTTTGAGTCTAGGTCCTCATCCTTAACATGAAGCCATACCATGTTATTTGCAAATATATGTTGTAAACCCTCTGCTAATTAAAATACTTACAAGAGGTGTCAAAAGTGAAAAATTCAAACTTAGAAAAGTGGAGAGTGGAATGCTGGTTGGAGTTGATAGAATTCTAGATGGGGTCAGATAGAGGATGGGGGGAAATGAACCAGAGGGTACAAGGTTCCAGCAAGACAGCAGGAAAGTTTTCAAGATCTTTGTACATCAAGGCAACCACAGTCAGTAGTAATGTATTATTTATTTCAATACTGCTAAAAGATTTTAAATGTTCTTATTTCAAAAAATGGTAAATATGTGAAGTGATAGATATGTGAAGTGATGTGTTAGATATGTTAGCTTGGTGTAATCACTGTACTACACATACCTATATCAAAACAAAAAATTGCATTCCATAAGTAAATAAATATGTGGATGTATACACCTATACCTAAGAATATATAGGACATATATGTCATATTCATATACATGATTATAACCAACTTAAAAACAAATAAAAACAAAAAATTGTGGAGGTATAAAATAGCAAGAAAATAGTGGGAAATACACACAAAAGAAAAAAAAAACAGGATAAATAGAAAACAGTAGTAAGATGGTAGATTGGCATGTCAATAATCATATTAAATGTAAATGGTCAAATACACCAATTAAAAAACAGAGATTAGACAAATGAATTGAAAAGTGACTGACCCATATATAAAGAAACATTACGATAATATGACCTCAGTAGATCAGTTAATAGAAAAAGATATTCCATATGAACACTAATCAAAGATAAGTTGGAGGGGTCATATTAATATCATAAAAAGTAAAATTCCAAACATTGGAAGGATAAAGAGGGATGTCACCTGATGATGAAAAGTGAGTTCACCAAGAACAAATAATCCTAAATGTGGAGGTATATTAACAACAAAGCTTCAAAAACTGAGAACTAGAAGGAGAAATGGACGCATTCACAATAATAGTTTAGGGTTTCAACATTTCTACTTGATTATGAGAACTTTAGACTTGAAATGAGCCACATGCTGGCTTCCCTGGTTTTCCGCCTTGTAGAGAGTCTGTCTTGGGACTTAGCAGCCTCTATAATTGAGTGAGCCAGTTGCCCTACTAAATCCCTTTTTATATCTTTGTTTCTGTATATCCTATCAGTTCTGTTTTTAGAACCCTGGCTAAAAAACTCACTTAATAGATTTTAACAATATTTAATATTGTAGAATTAGTTTGTGAATATTTTAATCATATTTTGAACCTACCTGATAGGTAAAGTGGGGCTGTAATATCCATTTTGAGTTCTCCTTCCTGTCTCCCTCTGTAGCTGTCACCATTTTATTATGTTCACCTTCCCCCAAACCAAGTTTTTTATCAACCTTCCTTCTTCAAGACTAGGAGGCCCTTGTTTTGGGAATTTTGATGCAAATAGAAACTTATTAGTTATTATACTGAAAAATTTAGTTTCCTAGCTCAACAACCTTATTCCAGGATACACCCACCAATGAGTTGCCATTCATAATCAAATTCCAATTAGTGGGTTTCATTTTTAAGTTCCACAGAGAACCAGCAGAAGCTTTGAAATGACAGCTTTTTAAAATGTTTTAAAATTCACATTTTAGGAGGGGCTTGAGTCAGAGAACACTAACTTACCAATCTCATCCATGGTGTCTTTTTTTTTTTTTTTTTTTTTTTGCGGTGCTGGGGATTGAACCCAGGGCCTTGTGCTTGTGAGGCAGGCACTGTACCAACTGAGCTATATCCCCAGCTCTCATGGTATTTTTTAGTGGAAGGGGCACAGAAATGTAGTCTGTTTCCAGATCAAACCCTTGGTTGTGCTCCTACCACTATGTCTCAAGCTAGTTGATTTCAAGTGGAAAAGGGAGCACATGGAGGAAAGTACCTGAGGGGCTGCATTGAAAGACTTATGGTTTCCATTTCTTTCAAAGGAAAAAAAAAAAAAAAAAAAAGGCAGGGGAGACACTGCATCATCCAGTTCATCCATTCCTGGAAATTGGGAGCACCTGGAAGTCTTGGACTTCCTATGTGTCAGGGCACTTTTCTAAGGACTGAGGATACGAGGCTCAGAAGGGATGAACAAACAGTCACAGAACTGGCTTCATGGTGCTTACCAGGCAGTGAAAGGGACAGCCCTAAACAGCTAAATACATAAGTGAAAACTAGGTAGTAATAAGTGCCCAGACCAAAAGTAACATCAGGCAAAGAAACAAACAAACAAAATAAGATGTCATGGAATGCTATTATGAATTATGGTCCAGAAAGGACTCGCCACAGCACATTTCTGTCTTTATTTTATTCTTTATTTCATGCCTTTCCTTTTTCCTTCTTTCATCTGTGAGGAACTGACATTTGCACAGAGACCCAATGTCATTAAATGAGGTGAGGTAGCCAACCACGCAGACATCTGATGGAAGAGTCTTTCAGGCAGAAGAAATGATAAATACCCTAGTATGTGTGTGTACCTAGGTTGTGTGAGGAATAGCAACGTGGCAAGTGGGACTGGAGCAATGCAAGAGAGGAGGTGAGTGCAGGCTGATCAAGTCTGAAACACAGGCGGGTCCCAGATGGTGAGGACCTAGCAGGCCATGGTAAGAAGTTTCCAGAGTGCGGGCTTTCCTTGGAGAGACACACACACATGCACACATGCACAGGTACTCACATATAGAACACTCTCAAATGTAGCCTCTATTAGAGTCTTGGCAGGGGGACGGTGTTGCTTCTGTTGTGGTTTTTATTGTTAGAAGGACTTCCTTGCCCTGGTACAAGAGGAAATTATGCAAGCTGCAAAGCTGCAAAGATCCATTGCTGGCCCTGCAGGTGCCCACAGGGAGGCTGACGAAGCAGGAGTCAATACAGGGCTACTTCAGGGGAATTTGGATGAGTATTATATACCTCGATTCTGGGTGCAATAATAGTATTGAGGTCATTCTAGCTTTAAAACACACACACACACATTTTTTTTTCTCCCTTCAGATTACTACTGGTTTCCCTCTTCTAGTAAAAGAGACATCTGCTTCTATGTGTAGAAGAGGCTTCAGGCCCTGAATTAGTGTGGTAATTCATGCTTAACTGTTTGAATGGCTGCATAGCCCACAGCTTTGCATCCCCTAATGCAGGAGGTACTAATTATTAGGCTGTAATTCACACTGTGTGAGTTCTTATTGTTTATCTTTCTTGTAGGATAAAGATAGTTGGGAACATATAGTGCCTGAATGACCCGTATGCTCACTTGAATAACATCAGTCAAGCAATTTTGCAGAGCACCGAAGAGGGTGAGAGTGTAAAGAGAAACAACAAAATGGCCTTTGAGAGACAGGGACCATTTTTCACAAAGTGCATTAACTAATTGACAGTTATGGCAGCAGCCCAGGCCTGCTCATAGGAAGTCTCTCCATCAAACCTTTAGTCCTTCTCATAAGGAAAGGTCCCATAAACCAGACATGAAGTCCTTTACAGGAGATTATAAAAAGCCTTGGCCTTGCCTGTGAATTCACCTACAGATCTGATGAAACTTTTGTGATAGATTTGGGAAACCTATTATTTTCCCATAGCTTAAAGAAAAAGCTGTGGTATCTTTTGAAGGTTCAAGAACTAGAACTTGTAAAACCATGGGAATAATATGAGTTGGTGGAAAACAATAACATCTCACAGCTGGACCATCTGGTGGGTTATTCAGACTTATCTGAATATATCACTGAGGGCTGCCGTAAAGCACCAGATGAAGACAAGAACTGGCATCTATTTCTAATTTTCCAAGGCTTAAATTACTTTAGTTCCTTAAGTTGTGGAAATGAGGACTTTATTTGCAGTGGTCTCCATGTCTTCCAAAATGTGATCTTTTTAAACAAATTATGCTGTTTAGGACGAGAACCTTAACATCTTCATTGTCAACTCTGTGCATGTCCTTTTCCCAATAAATGTCACCTGTTCCACTCCGAACTCTTCTGCATAATGAACAACTTCTGTTTTTGTTGACCACATTTTTAAAAGCATTCCTCTCCTCAGCACAGCATAGTGGGCACAAGGCCACTGCTAAAGGCAGATTGCCAGGGTAGGAGTCCTGGCTCTACCACTGCCTGGCTACCTGGCAAGTAACTTACCCTTTCTAGGCCTCAGTTTCCTAATCTTAAAATGGGAGTAATGGGAGAAAACTTACCTCACAGAATTATTGAGAGGAATAAATGAATTGAGAAATTAGAACAGTGCCCGACATATAGTAAGTACTGTACAAATGTTTGTGATCATCCTAATAAGAAAAATAATCATTTTTTACTGCTAAGTTGAATTGGATATAATATTACCCTCCATTTCATAATGGCCCATACTAAGGTTCACAAATAAAAAGGCCTAAGTAATAGTTAATGAACAGGTAAAATTGTATTCTATAAATATGAATAGCAGCAATGATAACCACTCACTGATTGTGCTACAATTATGTTTTATTTTTCTCTAGTCAACAGGTACTTATCAAGTACCTTGAGATATTAGGGTGAATGAGATATTAGGGTGCAACAGTGAGCAAAGGAGTGGTTCCTGTCCATGAAGTAGGTATAATTAGCACTCTTTTGTAGGTGAATAAATTGAGTCTCCATGGATTTAAATAACTTATTGCTCTCTTAATAGAAGTGGCAGCTTCCTGAAGAGTTGTTTGACTCCAAAGCCTGGGTTCTGCCTCTGTATTTTGCCTTCTCATTTGGCAGAACATCAAGAGTCTTTGAGACTCAATAATAGAAATCAAATTTGGAACATGTTGGACATCAAAAAGAATAATGTTGGCAATGGGTTGTGACATCATATATTAAAATGACAACAACCATCAAACCACAAGTTATAAAGAGGGTGTGGTAAAGAAAAAGAGAGCTATTCTTTAAAGAAGAATGCCAACCAGTATGTAGAGAGAATGATAGGATTGGAAATCACCATTTTGCATCCCCCCATTTAATAACTAATTAAGGCAAGTATTAGAAATGAACCCTAAAGTCACTGAGTAAAAGCTTATTAGAGAATTGGATATTCACAGTCTCAAAGTTTCACCCCACAGATTGTTAGTTATCAAGAGAAAAGTAGCCTTTTCAATGGAGCAAATATAGATCTCCAATAATAAGCTAACCTCATGGGGCTTACATGGCATTGTCTGTGTGATACTCTTGAAATATTTTTACTTCAATGATGAGGAAGCAGCCAGATGAATTTGAAATGTAGAAAAGACATTCTATATTACAACCAGCCTGGGCTCCTTAAAAAAGACAGTGTCATGAAAAACGAAGAGTAAAAGGCAAGTAGGCAACTCTGTTAAACTAAAGGAAAAACCAAACACCATGCTAAAGTTGTGATTGGATTGGATTCTGGATCAGGAGTTTTAAAAAATGGTTATAAAAGACAGTTTGGCATCAAATAGGAAAATTTGAAGATGAACTCTGTTAGCTTTCTTGGTTGTGATAAGATTATGTGGTTATGAAGGAGAATATCTTATTCTAGAATATACACACCAAAGTATTTAGGGGCAAGGTGACATTATGTGATGATGTCTGCAATTTCATTTCAAGTATTACAGCTGTGTGTGTGTGTGTGTGTGTGTGTGTGTAGAGAGAGCAGGGGTTAAGTAAACTAGCGTGGCAAAATATTAATTTAGGGAAGGGTACACAGGTGTTCTTGTACTATTTGAACTTTTTGTGTTTGAAATTTCTCAAAATTAAATATTGGGAGAAAATATTACTAGCACTACAGTTCTTAGCAGACTAACTCAAGCCTGGCAACCTAATGCCTCCATTAGGAGAGCTAAGCAAGGATGAAATGCTTTCCTTCACTTCCAGGAAATGGTGCCCACCTCTGAATCCCCAGATTCATGGTTCTTTGCATGTCTTGATGAACAGTTTAGTTAGAGTCTCCAAATCCAAATTTCTGGATAACTGAGATAGTAAATCCAGTTAATCTAACTCTGGTCCCAAGTTCAATCTCGTTCTGGATGAATCACCAGTAATTGAGGGACGATGTGCTGTGGAGCCTGTCCCTGTGAGGGGGAGGGGTTTGGATGTATCCACTGGCAAGGCTCCTTGGAAGGGGTTATTACAGAGGATGGCTCCTGAGCCACATGACAGGTGTCTAGATATTTCCAGGGAAAGCAAGTCTAATGAGCAGGCACTGCAACAGGAATGGCCTCTGCATGGGCATTATTCTTCACAAGATGCACAGTAACCCCAGACATATCCATACTAGTTTATTAATAAATTACCCACCTATTTTATATTATAAACACTGGGAGAAATTAATATGTATGAGATAAAAATAAACATGAATCAAAGTTCACGTATTTTCTTCCTTCCAACGTTTTAATCAACTCCATTTTGCAACTATTTCAGTGGTTTCTATTCAACACTAGAAATCATTTGTGGGCATCTACACAGATATTTCTTTAATAATAACTAAAGGAGTCTTTATAAAGCGAAATGAAGAAAGTAATTGAATTCTTAAGAGTTAAGCATAGAATGAATTATATTTCACCCATCAATGTCTTGAGCTCATTATTTGTGTCTTTCCTAAAAACAGGTATGTATTTTAGCTTGCTTTCCTTTCTACAGGCCTCCTCTTTTCTGTTTGATCTCCCATCTGTCCATTTTCTTATACCTTATAGTTTTCATTATGGACTTAGGAATATATTTTTTAGTCATTGTTTGGACTGGTGATCTTAAACTTTTTTGACCATGTACCTATATTAGTTTTTTCTAAAACAAAGCATATACATTACGTATACTTACTTTTAAATTATTCAGCATATGCAATATTAATATATCATATACATTATAAAAATATCACAAAAAATTTTTAGGAAGGGGATTAAAAAATTAAAATAAGTAGACATATTAATAGTTTCCTATAGCATCCTACCTGTATTAGACAGGGTTCGCTATGGAAAGGGAACAAATAGGATATGTCTGTATCTATATATGGATAGGATAGGATATTATATATATTATAATTATATATGTAGAAGAGAGGAAGATGAATTACAAGGAAAAGGATTGGCTCACACAATTGTTGAGACCAGAAAGACAAAACTGCAGGTAGGGTGACAGTTTGTAGACCCAACGAAGTGTTGATGTTACACTCTGGAAGCAGTTTACTAGCAGAATTCTCTTTCCTTTGGGGGAGGTTAGTCTTTTTCTGAAGACCTTTAACTGACTGGATGAGGCCCACCCACATTTTGGTATTAAAGTCTACTGATTTAAATGTTAATCTCATTCAGAAAATCTTTTTCTCAGAAACATGTGGCTGAATAGACCAAACATCTACCTATTTTGGCTTAGCCAAGGTGACGGGTAAGATTAACCATATACCACCATAAGTTGCCTTGGTTTTCATTCATTTCATTTTGGGGCCCATAAATTTGACAAATAATAATGTTTACTAAGTTATCAATAAGATTTTCTCCATATTTTGGTGCTTTTTCCTGGATTTATTTATCTTTTCAATGGACTATTTCCCCTGAGGGTGCTTTCAAATAGGTCTTCACATGTTTACCTTTTGATTATCTTTGAGAAGAGCTTTATGGTAGCTTCACATTAAGGCAATATTTTAGCTAGATATAAAACTCTAGCAGCAATAGATATTTTCTATTAAAACTCTGAAAACATCATTATCCTCTTGCATTGGCTGCTGTTGTGTTGAGAAGTCTGATATCAGTCTGACTCTCATTCCCATGAAAATGATCTGCTTTTCTCACTGGGAAACCTTTGGAATTTCCTTTTTGTTTTTGATGTTCTCAAATTTCATCATAAAATTTTAGTTGTAATTTTTTTCTTGTATTCTATGTGAGTTCCAATTTCTGTGAGTCCTTTAAATTTGAGGTCTTATTATCTGTCTTTTATTCTTGATCATTACTTCTTCAAATACTTCCTGTTCTGCTCTCCCCATCTCAATCTACTTTTACTTCCTACTTTAACCTCCTTCTGAGGTTTCTGTTATGCAGATCTTGATCTTTTTACTGCTTTCCTCCATAGCTTTTAAATTGATCTTTGAAGCTTTCTCTCTAGACTTTTCTGATATTTTTCCATAGTATTTCTTAACCTAAATTTTTAGTTCCCTAATTTGTTCTTTGATTCTATTTATCCTGCTATTCAGTTTATTGAGTTATTTATTTCCAACAATGACATTTTTTTATATCCAGTGTCTTAACTGGTTTTCCTTCAAATTACTTTTTCTGCTTCATAATTATGATTTTTCCCCTATCTCATTGAGAACTATTTTTTGCACATTTTATATTCTCATTCTATCTGATCAATTAATTCTGCTCTCTCTTATATAAATGGTTTAATATTTTGTTTTTCTTTGACAGTCTTGTGCTCCTCAGATGTATTACTTTTTCCTCCTAGGAATTCACATTCGCTTTTGGTGTACCAGCTGCCTTGGATGGTAATGCTTATCTGTGGGGAACAGACAGAAAGCATAGGCCTCAGCTGTGTCCTTCTAAATGAATGGTGAAGGGACCTGAGTTAGGGTGTAGACCCTATGATATTGCAGTCACTCCCATTTATCTCACCCCACACAGATGCATGTCTATGTGCACACTTGCACGGGCATACACACACAAACTGGGCTCTGTGCCTCAGGGAACCTCCCAGTGAAGTCCTGCCAATGCTCATGTCCCAAGGCTACCTCTCTCTATTGGAATTATCCAACCTATGGTGGACTGGAGGCGGAAGAACATGCTCAGGGCCACTAGCCCACCTGCAACTGTACTTACACACTCCCATCCCAACCAGGAGCAAATACTACTCTAACCTTACACTACCTTTCAGCTAAAGTTGGAGGATGTTGCTGTTTGTTTCTCCTTTCTTATGACCATGGTCATAAGACAGGCCTAGAGAAATACAGGGCATAGAAAACAGACTAAAAATTGCTGCTTCCAAACTACCTCCATCCCTGCTCTCTGGCTGTCCCTTATGCTAGACTCCCTAAATTGGGACTCAACCAGGTCTTCACCCCAAAGATTTCTCACTGTCCTGGGACCCAGGAACTAGTGTCTTGTTTTCTGGCATATCCAGAGTTGGAGTCAGAGGAGGGAGTGAGTGCTTTTTTGGCCATCTTGTTTCATTGGCAGATTATCATAAATGATTCACACTTATAATCCTAGTGAGGGCCAGAAATACTACAGGTGTGTTGGTCTTCGTGCTGTTCAGATCTTCTTAATTCTATGTTGTGCTGGTTCTGCCTTATTCAGAGATTTGTTTAGCATTCGTGTTGGTCTGCATGAGGCTGATCATTTTTTTTTCTCTCCAGGGAAAATGATCAATCTTTGTGGACACAGTTGCTCAAAATTTAGTTTTTAACTGGAACCATTCATAAGTTGTGTTCACATCCATGTGATCCAATGGTTTAAGTACTGGGTTCTCTGGACAGACTGTGAAGCTCCTAAAGTTATAGGTAATATTTTTGACTATGGAGAGGATCTGTAGCTGGCAGCAGATATTGAAAGCAATTTACATTCTCAAAAAGATAAGAAAATGAATACTCAAATTATTCCCTTTCCTATTTGTTATTTGATATATATATATATATATATACACATACATACATACACATATATACGTATATATATATTAGCTATATCTCATAAAGGTGGGCTCTTCTTTACAAATTGTGGGGATGGTAGCTACGAGCAGGGAGGAGCAGACAGGAGGGCAATGAAGAGGGGCAGTATATAGCCTCTTGGCAAAGGGGAAGTACTGGGGCAGCAGATCCCAGGGATTTTGAACCTCAACCTGGCTGTTTACTGTGTAGCCTTTGATAAGTTCCTAAACCTCAGTTTTTCCACTTACAAAATGGAATGCTAATCATGATCACTTATATATCCATCAAAGGGCTATTTTGAAAATTAAAGGATATTAAAAAATAAAGTGCACCTGGGATGGTGCTTGGCATCAAGTATATGATTATCATTCTCTTTATTTTTACCAAATATCCAATGTTTCTAACTAGAATGCTGAGTTAACAATGGTGCTATGGACATTTATGTGTCCTAGATAATGGTACCATGGATGTTTATGTATGTGTCCTGCACGGACCTATCCCTGTGCCTTGCACATTGGAGGAATTCCACATGGTTAAGCAGAACACAGTTGGATCTCTGTGTTAAACTTCTGAAGGTCCATTCCTATGCTCTGGTTCAACTTGCACACCTCCTTGGAACTCACTCTCTACTTTGGAACATTCCATTGGATCTGGTAGAAACCAGAAAGATATATTAGTAATATTTATGCATTTAATCTCACATGCATATTAAAATCCTATATGTGAATGGATATTAATTTAGAAGTATTTGCGTTAATCGCTCTAGGTGGACACTTCATGAAATACTTTAATTCAAACTCTTCCCAAGAAACTTTGACATCAGTGCCTTCATCATGCAGGGGCTACTAACTGGTCTGCTGTAAAATTTCAGAGTATAACTTCAGATCTATTTGAACTGACAAATTCACACTTTTTGAATCTGTGTTTTATGCTGTCATTAGAATTTTTTCCCATCCCATAAATACACATTTGATAACCTTAGGTGGTAGGTTTTAAAATTCATTAGGTGAGCATTCATTCATTGTTTTCATTGTGTTCATTATGACCTCTTAGGGTGATTTTAAAAGGTTTGAGTTGTGAGCATTACCAATTGCCTCCCAGAAGTAATTAGTAAATTTGTAAATCTGCTACATTTTTTTGTCTCTTTTTTAAAAAGCAATTTTACCAGATTGTTTTCTTAAGCATCCAAATCTAGCACCAATTGTGGTCATTTTAGGTAAATGTATCTTTCTCAAATTATTCTGATGTTCAAAGTTTAATCACTAAAACTGTGCCCTGGAGGACTTTTCTAGGTATTGACAATAAAGCAAATTTTTTTCCTCGTGGATAGTTTGGGGAAAATAATATCCCTTACCTTATATTTTAGCATATGTGGTATTTATTTTTCTTTTATGAGGATAATGACATTAATTACCTTTTTGGGTTGCAATGAAGATTAACTAATATAAGTAAGGTCCATGGTATGTCATCCAATGCTTTGTAAGGGCTCTAAATGATTAATTATTATTGTCATTAAAAGGCAATGTGATACTATATTGTAGATGTTCCCTTCCATTGCCATAGCCAAGGCAAATAAGATAAAATGGGCTTGAAATTCTTCTTTTCTCCTCTCTCCAACTCTAGACAATATGCCAAGTTTGTTGTGACCATTCAACCTTCCTCGGTGCTGTCAGAAGATTTCCCTGGGGTCCATAATGCATCATGGATATGACTGCCAGTTGCATCTGTCTGCTTGTACCCATTAGGAAACTATAAATACTGGGTTACTTCCTTACTTATCTTGCTATATTTGGAAACTATATTTCCCAAGTCACAGCTGCTGCTTGGAGGCAGCTTGGACTTCTCACACAACCCAAGATCTGAAGCCCAAGTATGACTCGTTACCATGAAATAGTCTTGCCTCCTTCTAAAAATATATAGACTTCTTCCTTTCCCTAAACCCCTTAGGCAAAACTGAACTACATATCAATGATTTTGGAGGTTACTTCTGTTAAGACCTTTAAAAACAAAGAAAAAGAGAGAAAACAACACTCAAACCTCTTGGTAATAACAATAGTAACAGAGTTATTATTTTAGTACCTCTGTAGTTTGAGTTGGGAAGGAGAGGGGCTGGATCCATGTTACTCTGTTTGTCTCCCTATTTATATCCTGAAACTATGTGGGGGAGGGGAACTGGCCAATTAGAAGAATAATAGCAAAGTTGGATTTTTTCCCATAAAGATTATCTTCTTCATCCTATAAATTTAAAGATCAATCCAAGAGCAACTTACATTGCAATGTGATTCAAGTAAGTGAGATTATTAGGGTGAATCAGGAGAACCTGACAACGTGATTTCTTGTCATATTAAGGAAAGTACTATCCTTATGGTTCATAGAATGAAGGGTACTTTAAGGCAATTTGGCTCAAGCTCGGAGAACATTTCACTATCAAAATGGATTTTAGTTTGACGTGGACAGCAGGCAGACAGATGTGTATGAAATAGCATCCACAGCATATGAAAGTTAATTTTTTGCGACCAGTAAGATATAAATATAGTAATGTTCCTCATTTTAAAGTGTCATTTACATCAACCAGAAATGTGATATATTAGGGGGGATAATCACAGTCTATAAATAGCATTGCCTTGGAATCCTTATCTTTGAGTAGTTGAGCAAGGGTGGTGGAATTTCTTCCTCTGAGTATGATCTTAAATCCAGCTGTAAGCAACATTTACATTTTGTTGTCTTGCAAGCACTTTTATTCATTATCCTTGCTCTTGAACTTGGTCCTTCTTGATTTCCTGTCTTTGTATGTGGCACCATCTTCCAATTTGTTGGATGAAGTCTAAACCTAGGAAACCTCCTAGATACCTCCCTCTTCCCCATCCCCTTATCTGGTCATCTAACCTCTTACATAAATGTGTCCATTTTTCCTCTTCACTCTGACCATCCCTAGTCTAAGCCACCATCCGAAGTCCCCTGGCATACCACTGTGGTCTTGTGTTTTAAAATGTACCTGGGATTTAAACAAGTATGAAAGACACATGGACGCAGAAGAGACTGTTGTGAAGGAAGATGCTTATGCTCACAGACCCCTAGAAACTGGAGGTATGGCATGCTCTGTAGGAGAATATGTGGACAGGAGACTTTATTGTGGAAAGGAATGTGCAAGGCAGAGTAAGAACTGACTAGTTTGGATAATGCTAACAGACTCTGGAGTGTAGGTGCTGTCCCTAGTGGCCTGGTACCTGGCCGTGGGTGATTAAGGCCAGTGGATAGTGGCCCCAAAGAGTAAGATCTAGATAAAGGAAGTAGTTGGGGATATGGATTTTGGATTGTTTGTTTTGCATATGAAAACCAGAAAGTGGCTAGAAATTACATAATTGGTTTGCCCTGGGAGGGGTAGTCCTTTGATGATCAACAAGGCCCCAAATGTTAAGACCTCAGAGGCATAGTTAAGATCTCCGTCTCCTTGAATCTACTCTCTTCCTCCAGAGGGAGAAAGCCATACAAAACACAAATCTGAAAACATTGCACCTCAGTTCCTCATCCTTAAGTAACTTCCTATTGCTCTTGCAAGAACGCCTTCAAAGACCTGGTCCCCTGCTTATTGGGCTCCATCCTCTACCTTTTTCCATTTATGAACCCTGGCCATGCCAGCTTACTTTCAGTTCTTGAAGTGTGCTGCATTCCCTTCCTGGTTCCTTTACATGTGCACTTCTTTCTGAATGAAATGTCTGTCCCACTTCCTCATCCTTGTGATGCCACCTGACCACTCTGGAGCTGTTAGCTTAAGCACCACTTCCTCAGGGCATTCTCACTCTTCTTCCCTAAACCAGGTCAAGTTCTTAGACCTTGTTTTAGACTCCCATGGCATTTCATGGTGGACTTTCAGTATATTTATCAAAGCTTGTGATATGTTTATATTTGTGATTAATTTCTACTGCCAGGGATCTATAGAGGAAGACTGTCTATTGGAGTCAAATATGTTACTAATTCCTGGCAGAATGCCTCCCTAACTATGGAAGTCTACAATAATATGTGCTGAATGTGTGAATGAATGCCATTTTTAGTTTGGGATATAGACAATATTTTCAACTTAAAAACTAAGTTGGAAAAATAGAAATGGTTTTCCTGAGCCTGCTTTTAAAAAAATGCTCAAAGTTGATTTATAATGGTGCTGAGTGATGTGTTATTCGAAGTGATAGGAGCCATACCCAACTGTCTCTACTAGGTAATGTGTGTCATGGAAATAAGACATCTGACATGATTTGGAACATGAAGGAAATAGATTCTGAAAAAGCATAAACAGATGGAAGTTTTTCTCTTTCTCATGAGGATCATCTGAAAATTACTCTGCATGGCTGATAGCATGTTTTATGACTGACTCTTTGGGGAAGTTGAACAAAGGTGGTCTTCATGAAGATCGTTTTAGATTGCATGCAGAATGGGAAATTTTGACATGCTTTTATTTTAATTACTCTTTATAAAAATTTAATTATAAAGAGATGACACAATATTAACCTCCAGATGTTTATTATTAGGAAAGAATCCTAAAAAAACAATCATCTACATACTGGCTTTGTTAAAATTGGTCTTGAGCTCTGTGTACTCTATGAAGAGCACCCAGATTTCAAATTCAAAGAAGATGGAGAATGTCAAAGAAGTAACTTAATGTAACTAAAGTGCTACAGAACAGAGCCAAGAATTTCCTGTCAAGGAGGATCTGCTATCCTAACATAAAGCTCTTTGCTTTTTATCATTTCTGAAAGCAGAGAGGATTTTAAAAAATCTTTTTTAGAAATAGTGTAGCTTTCCATTTCCACTTCTTCACTCTTCCCTCTCTAGGGCATATTTTCCCTTTAGGTTTAAGGTTTACTAAAAGTGTGGACAGAAAAAGCAGCAAATTGATGCAATTAACTAGATCAGATGTTAAAACTGGATGGTTGTGGGGGCTATGACATATTTGAACTGATCTGCAGAATACTGTTTGTCCTACAGAAGATTGAAAGCATTTTAAAAATAGTTTGCAACACATAAAATTAAGAGATTGCACATTAACAGCCATATCTTTTATTGAAAAATAGGACACCCTGGGAGCCTTGAACCCTTAACCAGGGCATATGTTCCCCAGTGAGCCAGAGTCCTACAAGGCCCTTGCCACGTTTTTATATTACCCGCCTGGCCCCCATAGGCATGTGACTTTGTGACTCTTAAAATAAAAGATACAAGCAATTGCATTAATTCTCCATTTTCTCAGACTATAAAGAGGGCCTTTTTATAGTTTAATCCACATAAAGGGTCCCTTTCTGAATCTAGAATATTAGTACAATATACAATGAGCAGAGTGGAATGACATTTCTTCCTGATCACTCCTTAGTGATGCTTTAAATACTTAATTCCCTTAGATCTTGTTTCCATAAGGATTTACAGAACTTATTTCTTTAAAAAATAATTTTAAAGAATCACCAGGCATTTCCCCTCATGTTTGTTGTCTTAAAAAAAAAAAAAAGAAAAACAGAAAAAGAAAAAGAAAAGAAAATTATCTGGGATACTTGACTCCTAAGATCTAAAAGATGGCCTGCAAAGACTATTTATAAACATCACTGTGCCATTGCCTGATTTTTTTTGAATACCCTAAATACCTTAGTTTCTGAATAACCTAAATTGTCATAAGGAAAAACATATACAGTCATGGTGCTCACCTCTTTCATCTGCTTTGCCTTTTACCTCTGGATCTACTCTCAAATAGCTGTCATAAAATTTCATTAATTAGGCAGCTGAGGACAATAAAGGAAGTATAACCAAAACCTCGATCAGGGGAAAAGACACATCAGATTTGCAACTTGTAACTCTCTGAGGTGACACTCTGATGTCAGTGCATCCTTCCTGTTCTTACTTACAGTGACAAATAATTGATTTCACAAAATGGAAATTAGATTAATTTCCATATGCTTTGGCACAGAACATAAAAACTAGCACATAGTAGGCATCTGACAAAGTAGAAAAATAAGCTAAAAGTAACTTTCAGACAAACACACACATACAAGTCGAGTATAGTCATTTTTGTGAAGATCAGATCAAAGCTATGCATTGGCCTTCTGTATCTGCAGGTTCTACTTGCTGAGATTCAATCAACTGCCAATCAAAAATATTTGGAAAAATGTTCATCTGTACTAGACATATATACACTTTTATTTTGTCATCATTCCCTAAACAATATAGTTTAATATCCATTTACATAACACTTACATTTTATCAGGTATTAAAACTAACCTAGACATAATTAAAAGTGTGGAAAGATGTGTGTAGGTTATATGCATACTGTGCCGTTTTATATGAGAGTAGAGAATCTGCAGATTTTAGCATTTGTGGGGGTTTCTGGGACCAATCCCCCACAGATACCAAGGGATGATTGTACCGAGTAGTAAACATTGTGGTAGCTGAGAATACTTTAAAAAAAAAGAAAAGGATAGAAACTCAATTTAGCGAGAGGATAGATTAGGCTGATTTGTGTCCTAAAACTCTGGCTTACAAAACGTGTATCATCTCCATACCCTCATCCTTGATTCCATGATTCTATAGAAAACCATGGCATTTCTCCATCTCATACAATTCTTTGCTTTTTACCTCAAAGTATTGTTCTGCACCCAATAGTATCTTATATCTCAATACTTATTAACTGGTAAACTATTCCCATTCAATTCCTATAGAACTGTCACCAAAAAAATTTGGGTTGGCAGAGTTGTTGACTTGGTTGGGTCCTGAACAAGGTTCCCTGGCCAAGAGCACCTGAAGTCTGGTCTCTCAATTGCTACCAGGAACCTCACCATCTGATTCATTCTTCTAAATGACCACTTTTCTCCACCTTCGTTGTCAGTTTTCTCGTGCATTGACTAGCATGGCTTCCTCAACTCCTTTCTACAACCCATTTGTCCCAGTGTGTGCCACAAACTTGGACTTTCTTTTGTGTTTATTTTTTCAAAATTAGAATGAAGGGATATGGTTGCCTCTGATTACTCTGTGGATTCCCTTCTCTGTGTCAAGTCACCTCTTACCCAGTCAATTTTGATGGAAGGAGTCACAGAAATCCACTGATCATTCTGCCAAAGTTATGATAAAAGCTGGACATAATGTTATAGGTGGAAATCTGAGCCAAATATAGGTGGAAATCTGAGTTTAACTGAGGCTAAAGGGCAATGTGCCACTTCAGGGATACAACTGGTGGAGAACGCCACTGATGAAGCCCTATGGGCTTTGAGGAGAGAAGGCAATTCAAGTACCCAGCTTTCAATGTTCAGACAAGATCTCCATTCACTGGTGGCAGAGAGCTGTAATATCCAAGTGGAGGTGATGAATGATGGCAGCATCCTTGTGAGGCAGACCATTAGCACCCAGGAGAGGCAAGACCAGGAAAGACTCCTGTGCTGCAGCAAGATGAATAGTGACAAAGGGGATGGGAATTCAAAGCTTGGCAATTCAGATGCTCTTACTGTGGCTTAAAGCAGCTGCTCAAAAAGTGCTCTGTGGGCTTAATGTAAATGCACATTCTTAGGCCCAAAGTCAGACCTAATGAATCCGAATCTGTGGCAGGGGGATTCCAACTGTCCAGATGATTTGGATGCACACTGAAGTTTTAGAAGCACTGGCTTAGAGGACAGAATCTTCCCTACCTGATTGAAGACTTTATAGAAGATGGGGTGGGGAGAAGGGATGGGCCTGGGAGAGGTGTCAATGGATTAGTTCTGGGGTTTGAAGAGAAAGCTCTTTGTGATAAATGCCTGGAATTGAGAAGGATCTGATTGACGTACATGGATGCGCCATTGTTTGGTGCATAAATATTTATGATTGTTATGTCTTGCTGATTTATGCTTCCCTTAAGTAGTATGAAATGTACTTCTTTATCCCTTCTGACAAACTTTGTCTTGAAGTCTGCTTTATCTGAAATGAGGATGGAAACCCCTGCATTTTTTACTAAGTCCAGGTGGGTGGTATGTTTTTTCCCAACCTTTCACCTTTAGTCTGTGGGCATGTTTTTCTATGAGATGAGTCTCTTGAAGGCAACATATTGTTGGGTCTTTCTTTTTAATCCAATCTGCCAGTCTATGTCTTTTGATGGATGAGTTTAGGCCATTTACATTTAGGGTTATTATTGAGATATGACTTGTATTCCCAGTCATTTTGTCTTATTTTTGGATTTTAATCTAACTTGGTTTTTCCTTTAATTGGCTGTTCCCTTAGGGTAATTTCTCCCTTTGCTGACTTACATTGTTGTTTCTCATTTCTTCCTCTTGGAATATTTTGCTGAGGATTTTCTGTAGGGCAGGCTTTCTATTTGTGAATTCTTTTAGCTTGTGTTTATCATAGAATGATTTTATTTCATCTTCAAATCTGAAGGTAAGTTTTTCTGGGTATAAGATTCTTGGTTGGCATCCATTTTCTTTCAGTGCTTGGAATATGTTGTTCCAGGCCCTTCTTGCTTTTAGGGCCTGGGCTGAGAAATCTGCTGATATTCATATTGGTTTCCCCCTATATGTAATCTGATGTTTTTCTCTTGCAGCCTTTAAAATTCTATCTTTGTTTTGTATGTTAGGTATTTTCATTATAATGTGTCTTGGTGTGGATCTGTTGTGATTTTGTGCATTTGGTGTCCTATAAGCCTTTTGATTTTCCATTTCATTCATCAGATTTGGGAAATTTTCTTATATTATTTCATTGAACAGATCATTCATTCCTTTGGTTTGTGTCTCTGTGCCTTCCTTATTCCCAATAACTCTTAAATTTGGTCTTTTCCTGATGTCCCATAATTCTTGGAGGTTCTGTTCATAATTCCTTACCATCTTCTCTGTTTGGTTGAGTTTATTTTCAAGATTAAATATTTTGTCTTCATCGTCTGAGGTTCTGTCTTCCAAGTGATTTAGCCTGTTGGTTAAGCTTTCTATTGAGTTTTTAATTGGGTTTATTGTGTCCTTCATTTCAAGGATTTCTATTTGTTTTTTTTTTTTATTCAGAATCTCTATCTCTTTATTGAAACGATCTTCTGCTTCCTGCTGTTGCTCTTTTAGCACTGCCTGCATTTGCTCTCTTGACTCCTCATTTGCTTCTTGGATCATTTTAATTATGTACAACTCCCTTTCTGGCAATGCTTCTGCCATGTTGTCATTGGGTTCTTTTGGTATAGTATCTGGGTTTGTTTGGGACATTTTCTTCCCATGTTTTCTCATGTTGCTAGTGTATCTTCCCCTCTAGTAGTGCGAATCCTAGGTATTGCAGTTTCCCCTTAAAGACTTATAGGGTTCCTGTCTATTTCCAATACCTCCTCTTGAAGAGAGAGATCAATATTAGCAACACACCATATAAACAATGTGTCCTTAATCTAAATAGTCCCTATTAAGATATTAACAGTGTTGTCTTAATAAACAGAGATGAGTTAAAATTATTTTCTACAGCATAACCAATAAGTTTGCAATAAGGACTGCAATTTCTAATGTTGGACAGGGAGGATGAGGAGGGGTATAGGACATAACACGAATGAGATAAGAAGTGAGTCTATAGATATACTGTGTCACGGGAATAATGGAAGTGGAAATAAAAGAAAAAGGTTGTTAGCATGAGAAAAAAGAGATTCTCCAAGGAAACGGATATATAAGAGGAAGATAGAGTGATAAGAATATTAATAAAAGAAAAAGGTAGGAATATAGTGGGTATATTAGGAATAATTGTAGTAATACAACTAATTTAAAAACGTTCTGCAATAAAAATATACTGTACAGTTCAAACCTCTTATTTTTCAAAGGCCTGATGTTTGAGAGGTGCTTGATCAAGCAGTGACCCAAGAAGGGTGCTGTCCCACTACCTCCAGGTTGGGAATGATCAATGCTTCTGGGCAGAGGTGACCTGGTGTTGATAGAGATCAGTTGCAGCACAGGTGCTAGACCCCGGGCCAGGGTGTGGGCCTGGGCACTAGACCAAGTTGGGGAGGGGGCGCAGACCTGTGCTCAGTGATGGAGACACTGGGCTTAATGGCCCAGGCAGACCTGAGCTCCACACTGGGGACTCAGGCAGCTGCAGGCAGGTGCTCTCTCCTGGGGACCCTGTAAAAATCCAGAGATGCTGTAAAAATAAGATCCAGTGTTGATGCAGCAATATTCAGAGGTGAAATGATCAAATTCCAAGAGCTCAACCTAGTCTAACCTAATCAGCTCATCCTAGTTTGAATGGACTAACTGGGTGATCACTAAAGGCAGATGGGGTAGGGCTGGAAAGGGTGGGTCACAGGGTATGCCCTGGGGACTCAGGCGCCGCAAGCTGGTGCTCTCTCCTGGAGACACTGTAAAATGGCGCCATGAACTGACTTCTAAGGGCAGAGACAATGGTTCCCTTGGTCACACCCATCTGTGTGTGTGGGATCAAGAATGAAGATCACGTTTTATAGACTAATAGACACGAACATTACAACATTTAATAGGAGCCTGGGCAGGATTGCCAGTTGTAGCAAAGGCTCAAGATTTCCTGACCAATTTCTGACCCAAACAGGGTTCTTTCTCCTCAGAATTGTGGGAACAATAACAAAACTGGGAGCCAATTATGCCATGAAAGAATGTTTATTCTTTGGCCAGAGAATAAAGGAGACACTGGGAGAAATAACTCTCAAATCTGCTTCTCCCCAAATAAGAGACAAGAGTCTTTTTTAAGAGTAGGAGGCTTATCCATGACTTCTTGGGCCAGGGCTAGGTCTGTCCCAGAGATGAAGCGTCACCCTCTTCACTCCTTCTATGGGCTTGTTTCAATTAGGGTCAGAAGTGAACCAGACTGAAATAGGTCAGGGGGTGGGAATTTTATCAAGGCCTCTATTATAGTGGGAGGTCTGAGGTGAAAAACAGATCCCCAGCATCCTTTATGGCTGAAACAGTTTTTGCTTGGTTCTACTCTGTATCTGGCTTCACAGCAGCAGCAGCTCCTGGAAGCCTACATGGCTGGCTAGGTGGATGTCCAGTCTGGAAGACAATATTGGTTAGAGAGAAGTGCTGTGTTGTTTCCCAGGATTTAAGAGGGTGTTTGGTGACAATCCCAGAGTGGATTCTTAAGAAAGATGCAAAGTAAGGCTACATTTCTTTTTATGGTGGGGGATTATCATAAAGACCTTTCTGATTTTCTCTGAAGGGGATATGTAGATAAATAAGTGTTTTATGCCAAGAGTAGATACATTTTTATCTGCACTGGTTTATCAAGGAGAAGGTGATGATATCCATACCAGGCAGGACACCTTCCCTTGAAGCCAGGCTGTTTGACGGAAATTTTAAAAAGCTGCTGGTCACTGATATTCTCTTGTCTACCTTAGTGCCAGTGTAAGTTCAGAGGACATTGGATAATGTCCTTTGCTACTATGGAAATAGACAAGATGACCCAAAGACTTCCTACTCTGTATGATTACATGAAGATCAACCTGAATCAGAGCTCTGCCATTTCTACCAGTTTCAATTACTACAAAAATCTTCATCAGTTCTTCAAAAATATTCTGTTGTGGCTTGGCTAATAAAATGGGTGGGCTTTGATGTGTAATATTCACAGACACTAATAAAATGGTTATTATAGTCATGGCTGTGATAAATTATTTTCAAAGATGTGTATTTGGAAGGATGCTCTCTGGTTAAATATTGTCCTGCAAGTCCTGATCCAGATCTGTCTGCAACATGGTCTTAGAAAATACTGAGTTTAAATGAAATATGACATTTAATCTTTTCTATCAAAACAAAAGACCATGTGAAAACAAAAAGGGAGACAGATATTGGACTTTTAAAAAGAAATGAAAAAATTGTGTGACAATAACTCTAAATCAAACTGGGTGATATATGAAAAGTAACCCATTAATGAATTAGTGAATTTTAGGTGGCACAACTTTTAGAATATTAGTTTATAAATCTAACATTTTTTTGGTGAATAATCTTAACTGTTGGGTTTGGTTGAAAAGAAAAATCAAATTGTATTTATAAATTATCATTTGTTTGTTTTTATATTTATTATGGTACTCTGGATTGAATCCAGGGGCACTCTACCACTGAGCTACCTCCTCGACCCTTTTTATTTTAATTTGAGGCAGGGTATTTTTTATTTTTTTAAGAAATTTGTCCATTTTTGGTTACATATGACAGTAGAATGTATTTTGGAAAATTATACATACATACAGTATAACTCATTCTATTTAGGATCTCACTCTTGTGGTTGTACATGATGTGGAATTACCGTGGTCATGTATTTAAATACAAGGCTAGTATTTGAATTATTTTTACTGTCTTTCCAATTCCCCTCTCCCTCTCTTCCCTTCATTCCTCTTTACGTAATACAATGGATTTCTATTATTTCCCTCCCCAACCTCCCTTGTTTGGGGCTAGCATCCATAAATCAGAGAGAACATTCAGCCTTTGTTTTTTTGGTAATTGGCTTATTTCTCTTAGCATGATATTTACTAGATCCATCCATTTTCTGGCAGATGCCATTATTTCATTTTTCTTTATGGCTGAGTAATATTTCCTTGCATATATATATACCACATTTTCTTTATCCTTTCATTTTTTGAAGAACACCTAGGTGGGTTCCATAGCTTAGCTATTGTGAGTTGAGCTCCTATAAACATTGATGTGGCTTCATCACTGTAGTATGCTGATTTTGAGTCCTTTGGGTATAGACCAAGGAGTGGGAAAGCTGGGTCAAATGGTGGTTCCATTCCTAGTTTTCTGAGGAATCTCCATACTGCTTTCCATAGTGCTTGTACCAATTTGCAGTCCCACTAAAAATGTATGAGAGTACCTTTCTCCCCACATTTTCATCAACATTTATTGTTACCTCTATTCTTTATAATTGCCATCCTGACTGGAGTGAGATAGAATCTCAGTGTAGTTTTAATGCATTTCTCTAATTGCTAGAGATGTTGAACATTTTTCATATTTTTTAAAATATTTTTTAGTTGTCAATGGATCTTTTTATTTTATTTATTTATTTATGTGTGGTGCTGAGGATTGAACCCAGGGCCTCACACATGCCAGGCAAATGCTCTACAACTGAGCCACAACTCCAGCTCCATATATTTTTTCACCATTTGTATTTCTTCTGTGAAGTGTCTGTTCAGTTCCTTTGCCCATTTATTGATTGGGTTATTTATCTTTCTGGTGTTAAGTTTTTTGAATTCTTTGTATATCTTGGAAACTAATGCCTTATCTGAGGTACAGGGGGTCAAGATTTTCTCCCATTCTCTAGGATCTCTGTTCACATTCTTTTTTTTTTATTTACTTATTGATTCATTGAACACAAATGGAGTACA
>JAJEJO010046954.1:225904-288484 GCA_020662805.1 Glaucomys volans
GCATTATGCATCATCATTCATTTATCAGAGAGACCATTCGGCCTTTGAATTTTTGGGATTGGCTGATCTCACTTAGCATAACAGTCTCCAACATCATTCATTTACCTACAAATGCCATAATTTTATTATTCTTTATGGCTGAGTAATATTCCATTGTGTATATATACCACAGTTTCTTTATCCATTCACCTACTGATGGGCATCTAGGTTGATTCCATAATCAAGCTATTATGAATTGAGCAGCTATGAACATTGATGTGGCTGCATCACTGTAGCAATCTGATTTTAAGTCGTTTGGGTATAGACCAAGGAGTGGGATAGCAGGGTTAAATGGTGGATCCATTCCAAGTTTTCTAAGGAATCTCCACACTGCATTCCAGAGGGGCTGCACCAACTTGTACTCCCACCAGCAATGTATGAGTGTACCCTTTTCCCCACATCCTCGCCAACACCTGTTGTTGACTGTGTTCTTAATAAAAGACACTCTAATTGGGGTAAGATGAAATCTTAAGGTGGTTTTGATTTGCATTTCTCTTATAACGGGTGAGGTTGAACATTTCTTCATAAATCTGTTGATTGCTTGTAGATCTTCCTCTGTAAAGTGTCTGTTCATTTCCTTGGCCCATTTGTTGATTGGGTTATTAGTGTTCTTGGTGTAAAGATTTTTGAGTACTTGGTAGATTCTGGAGATTAGTGCTCTATCTGAAGTGTGTGTGGCAAAGATTTTCTCCCACTCTGAAGGCTCTCTCTTCACATTGCTGATTGTTTCCTTTGCTGAGAAAAAGCTTTTTCGTTTGACTCTATCCCAATCATTGATTTGTGCTTTTATTTCTTGTGCTTTGGGAGTCATGTTAAGGAAATCTGGTCCTAGGCCAACATGATGAAGATTTGGACCTATTTTCTCTTCTATTAGGTGCAGAGTCTCTGGTCTAATTTCTAGGTCCTTGATCCTCTTTGAGTTGAGTTTTGTACAGGGTGAGAGATATGGGTTTAGTTACATTTTGCTGCATATGGATTTCCAGTTTTCCCAGCACCATTTGTTGAAGAGGCTGTCTTTTCTCCATTGCATGTTTTTGCCTCCTTTGTCAAGTATGAGATACCTGTATTTATGTGGGTTTGTCTCTGTGTCCTCTATTCTGTACCATTGATCTACCTGTCTATTTTGGTATCAATACCATGCTGTTTTTGTCACTATTGCTCTGTAGTATAGTTGGAGGTCTGGTATTGTGAAACCCCCTGCCTCGCTCTTCTTGCTAAGGATTGCTTTAGCAATTCTGGGTCTCTTATTCCTCCATATGAATTTCATGATTGCTTGCTCTATTTCTATGAGGTCCATCATTGGGATTTTAATTGGAATTGCATTGAATTTGTATAGCATTTTTGGAAGTATGGCCATTTTGACAATATTAATTCTGCCTATCCAAGAACATGGGAGATCTTTCCATCTTCTCAGATGCTCTTTAACTTCTTTCTTTAGTGTTCTGTAGTTCTCAGTGTAGAGGTCTTTCACTTCTTTTGTTAGATTGATTCCCAAGTATTTTATTTTTTTTTGAGGTTAATGTGAATGGGGTAGTTTTCCTAATTTCTCTCTCAGAGGATGCATCACTTATGAATAAAAATGCATTAGATTTATGAGCATTAATTTTATATCCTGCTACTTTACTGAATTCATTAATGAGTTCCAGAAGTTTTCTGGTGGAATTCTTGGGGTCTTCTAAATAGAGAATCATGTCATCAGCAAATAGGGATAGTTTGATCTCTTCTTTACCTATTCGTATTCCTCTAATTTCTTTGGTCTGTCTAATTGCTCTGGCTAGAGTTTCAAGAACAATGTTGAATAGTAGTGGCGAAAGAGGGCATCCCTGCCTTGTTCCAGTTCTCAGGGGGAATGCTTTCAATTTTTCTCCGTTTAGAATGATGTGAGCTGTGGGCTTAGCATAGATAGCCTTTACAATGTTAAGGAATGTCCCCACTATCCCTATTTTTTCTAGTGTTGTGAGCATGAATGGGTGCTGTATTTTATCAAATGCTTTCTCTGCATCTATTGAAATAATCATGTGGTTCTTGACTTTAAGTCTGTTGATGTGGTGAATTACATTGATTGATTTGTGGATGTTGAACCAACCTTGCATCCCCGGGATGAAACCCACTTGATCATGGTGCACTATCTTTTGAATATGCTTTTGTATGCGATTCGCTAAAATTTTGTTAAGAATTTTTACATCTATGTTCATTAGAGATATGGGTCTGAAATTTTCTTTCCTTGATGTGTCCTTCTCTGGTTTTGGTATCAGGGTGATATTAGCTTCATAGAATGAGTTTGGAAGGGTTCCCTCCTCCTCTATTTCGTGAAATACTTTGAGGAGTATTGGAATGAGCTCTTCTTTGAAGGTCTTGTAGAACTCGGCTGTGAATCCATCTGGTCCTGGACTTTTCTTTGTTGGTAGGCTTTTGATGACTTCCTTATTTCATTGCTTGAAATTGATCTATTTAAGTTGTGTATGTCCTCCAGATTCAGTTTGGGTGGCTCATATGCCTCTAGGAACCTGTTGATGTCTTCCAGGTTTTCTATTTTGTTGGAGTATAAATTTTCAAAGTAGCTTCTTATTATGTTTTGTATTTCAATTGTGTCTGTTGTAATATTTCCATTTCCATCACGAATTTTAATAATTTGGAGTTTCTCTCTCCTTCTCTTCATTAGCATGGCTAAGGGTTTATCAATTTTGTTTATTTTTTCAGAGAACCAACTTTTTGTTTTGTCAGTTTTTTGAATTGTTTCTTTTGTTTCAATTTCGTTGATTTCAGCTCTGATTTTGATTATTTCCTGTCTTCTACTACTTTTGGTGATGATCTGTTCCATTTTTCTAGGGCTTTGAGCTGTAATATGAGGTCATTGATTTGTTGACTTTTCATTCTTTTATTAAATGCACTCCATGCAATGAATTTTCCTCTTAGCACTGCTTTCATAGTATCCCAGAGATTTTGACATGTTGTATCTTTGTTCTCGTTGACCTCTAAGAATCTTTTAATTTCCCTCCTAATGTCTTCTGTTATCCATGTATCATTCAATAGCATATTATTTAATCTCCAGGTCTTGGAGTAGTTTCTGTTTCTAACTTTATCATTGATATCTAATTTCATTCCATTATGATCTGATAGTATACAAGGTAGTATCTCTATGTTTTTGTATTTGCTAAGAGTAGCTTTGTGGCATAACATATGGTCTATTTTAGAGAAGGAACCATGAGCAGCTGAGAAGAAAGTGTATTTGCTTTTTGATGGATGGAATATTCTATATATGTCTGTTAAGTCCAAATTAGTGATTATGTCATTGAGTCCTATGGTTTCTTTGTTCAATTTTTGCTTGGAAGATCTGTCCAATGGTGAGAGAGGAGTGTTAAAGTCTCCCAGTATTATTGTGTTTTGGTCTATTTGATTCCTGAAATTGAGAAGGATCTGATTGACATACATGGATGCACCATTTTTTGGTGCATAAATATTTATGATTGTTATGTCTTGCTGATTTATGCTTCCTTTAAACAGTATGAAGTATCCTTATTTATCCCTTCTGACTAACTTTGGCTTGAAGTCTGCTTTATCTGAAATGAGAATGGAAACCCCAGCTTTTTTACTCAGTCCATGTGCATGGTATGCTTTTTCCAACCTCTCACCTTTAGTCTGTGGGCATGTTTTTCTATGAGATGAGTCTCTTGAAGGCAACATATTGTTGGGTCTTTCTTTTTAATCCAATCTGCCAGTCTATGTCTTTTGACTGATGAGTTTAGGCCATTTATATTCAGGGTTATTATTGAGATATGACTTGTATTTCCTGTCATTTTAGCTTTTTTAGGGTTTTTAGCTTAACTTTGTTTCTCCTTTGATTGACTCTTTCTTTAGGGTAATTCCTCCCTATGATGACTGAGATTATTATTTTTCATTTCTTCCTCTTCGAATATTTTGTTGAGAATGTTCTGTAGGGCAGACTTTCTCTTTTTGAATTCTTTAAGCTTTTGTTCATTATGGAAGGATTTTATTTCATCATCAAATCTGAAGGTAAGTTTTGCTGGGTAAAAGATTCTTGGTTGGCATCCGTTTTCTTTCAGAGCTTGAAATATGTTGTTCCAGGCCCTTCTTGCTTTTAGGGTCTGGGCTGAGAAATCTGATGATATCCGTATTGGTTTCCCCCTGTAGGTAATCTGATGCTTTTCTCTTGCAGCCTTTAAAACTCTATCTGTGTTTTGTATGTTAGGTATTTTCATTATAATGTGTCTTGGTGTGGATCTGTTGAAATTCTGTGTGTTTGGTGTCCTGTAAGCCTCTTGTAATTGATTTTCCATCTCATTCATCATATTTGGGAAATTTTCTGATATTATTTCTTTGAACAGATTATTCATACCCTTGGTTTGTATCTCTGTGCCTTCCTCAATCCCAATAACTCTTAAATTTGGTCTTTTCATGATGTCCCATATTTCTTGGAGGTTTTGTTCATGATTCCTAACCATCTTCTCTGTTTGTTCGACTTTATTTTCAAGATTAAATATTTTGTCTTCATTGTCTGAGGTTCTGTCTTCCAAGTGATCTATTCTGTTAATTATGCTTTCTATTGAGTTTTTAACTTGGTTTATTGTTTCCTTCATTTCCTTGTTTCCTTCAAGGATTTCTGTTTGTTTTTTTCTCTTTATTGAAATGATTTTTTGCTTCCTGCAATTGCTCTATTAGCTGATTATTCATAGCCTGAATCTGCTCTCTCGTCACATCATTCTCTTCTCAGATCATTTTAATTATGAACATTCTGAACTCCCTTTCTGTCATTCCTTCTACCATGCTGTCTTTGGGTTCTCTTGATGTATCATCTAGGTTTCTTTGGGACACTTTCTTCCTGTGTTTTCTCATGCTGCTCATGTATGTTCCCCTCTAGTAATGCAAATCAGATGGATTGCAATTTCCCTGTAAAGACTTAAGGTGTCCCTGCAGATTTCCAGTAACTCACCAGATGTTTGAGAGGTGCTTGATCAAGCGGTGACCCAAGATAGCTGCTGTCCCACTACCTCCAGGTTGGGAATGATCAATGCTTTTGGGCAGAGGCAACCAGGAGACGCAGCAGCGTGGCCCCGCCGGAAGACCTGAGCTCAGCTCCGAGGACTCAGGCAGCTGAAGATGGTCTCTTTCCACCAGGGAAGCTGCAAAATGGCGCCGAAGGGCCCAAACTCCCCGCTGGAGCTGGCACTGTCTCTGCTCCAGGCCAGACCTCACCAGGAGCAGCAGCACCGTGTCCCCGCCGGAAGGCCTGAGCTCAGCTCCGAGGGCTCAGGCAGCTGAGGATGGTCTCTCTCCACCAGGGAAGCTGCAGAATGGCTTGCTGGCTGGTGCCGGAGCCTGACCAGTGACTCTGAAGCCGCTTCTGGGAACCCGCACTCACTTGCTTTCTGGCGCAGGCCCAGGTCGGTGACTCCGAAGCAGCTGCAGGGTCCGGTGCTCCTGGGTGGTAGCTGCCTGTGGCCGGGCCGAGCCCTGCCCGGCAGAGTTGGTTCCGGAGCAGTGACTGGGGACCCTTTATATGTGATTTGAATATAAAATCTCGTTGAGAGCCATATTCCTGCTGTTTGAATCCTGAGCAAGTAGGAATCCACAGAGCAAGTAGGAATGCAGCCTTCCTCTAGCCCGCCATCTTGAATCCCCCCCTGTTCACATTCTTAATTGTTTCCTTTGCTGTGAAGAAGCTTTTCAATTTGATACCATCCCATTTATTGATTCTTGATTTAACTTCTTGCACTTTAGGAATCTTGTTAAAGAAGTATGTTCCTAAGCTGACAGGATGGAGAGTTGAGTCTACTTTTTCAACTAGTAAGTTCAGGGTCTCTGGTCTAATGAGGCAGGGTCTTCCTAGGTGCTAAGGCTGACTTTGAACTTGTGATCCTCCTGCTCCAGTTTCCCAAGTAGCTGGGATTATAGTTATCTATTTTATGGTCCTCATACAATGCTGTGTATGAGAGGACATCAAATGTCACTATTTTCTCTCCAATTACAAACTGGTGGAATCTCAGGGAAGTTACAGACTTCCATCACAGCTGGATCCAGGAGGCTGCAGTTACCCACTCAATCCACTTGATAGAAGCTTTAAATAGCAAGTTATTTTACATAAATAAAATCTTAAAGAATCATAATTTGTTTATTATTTCAGTCAGATCTACTTGCTTTGGGAAATAATGGCTACTTTTTTCAAGCCTTATTGCTGGACTGTGTCATTCACTGACAATCTGTTATTTTAATGGATTCCCGTGCATCATATTTGAGGTTGTGTAGCTTTGATACATCATGTTCAGGCTGGAACTCTGTGTGCCAGACCAAGGACAAGTGGAGCTAACCACTCTCTTTTCCTAAGGAAGGATATCTAAGTACAAATCAAGAAACCACATAGAAATCTTCAGTAATTCATCCATTGGCACTGGCTAAATGAATCTGCCTGTTTTCTGGCCATGTTGGTTAGACACACTTATTTAATTAAATATAACAAAAACTACTAAGACCATACAAAGCTCTGTGGATATGTAAATATAATAAAATACAAAATATAGTACAATAACAATAAATTAGTTGTTTGATCTTCATGGTTTCCAAAGTACTGACTCCTTCATCACCTCATTTGATGTTTGCAGCAACTATCATACCTTATAGTTGAGGAAACAGACCTCAGGGTGGGGGTTGAATGACTCACAGTACTTTACCTTGGTCACTGGTGACAGAGCTGAGAGTGGAACCTAACTCGCACCTTCCCATCAGAGTTCTCTCCATTACTTTTATCTCTGTTCAACTGGCAGCATGGCAGTTGATCTGCTGCCATCCACTCTCTATTGATGAGCAGCACGTGGTGGAGAACATCAGTGTACAAAGGATTTCCCTGGTTCCTGGGCCTCTCTTACCACTGGATATGAAAGATACTGCCTCCCAGGAACCCTGACCAGCAGGCGAGAGGCTGACAGCAGTCACAGGGGCACATCCAGTCATCGTCACCATTGTAACAGAGCCACTCCCTCCTCTCGAACCTTGCTCCCAAGAGTGATGCTTTTGTTAACACTCCATTTGAGATGGAAGAAAAAGGATATTTCTTTCTTGAAGAGCCTGCCTACCTTAACCAAGTGCATCTTAATACAAGGCAAAACCCACTTCTTACTTAACTTTGTGTGAAATTCTCTCCCGGGAGCAGACTAGAGATTCTTAGACAATTCCATCAAGCTTTAGTATTTACCTTCATTTAAGATCCTACTCCTTATTATTCAGCTTCTTTTATTATTCAGCTAATTTATTTGATTAATATGATATCAATATTATATTAATATAATTAAAGGGTTTCAAACCTATAGTTCCTTGATACTTTTCTTTCTTCACTCCCTTATGTAATCCACCAGCAAGTCCTCAGGGCTCTACCTCCAATACGGTTCTTCTGTCCTTCTGTGTCTCTCCCTGTATCTGAATCTAAGCTACCAGTAATTCTAGCCTGTTCTGTCTTTGGTAGGAGTAATAGCTCCTAAAAGTTCTCTGTTTCCTTTTACTCTTCTCCCTTTGACTGTCCAGACTCCACCCAGTAACAAGAGAAATGCTTTTGTCTCCACTAGAGACCAGAGAAATGTTTTTAAAATTGTAAATAATTGTTATCCTCTGTCTAAAATTTCACTGGTTTCCCACTGACATTAAATAAATCTGGATCTTTCATTTTGACCCCCAGGGTCTATCTATTCCCAGCCCTTGAGTCCTCTCTCTCTTCCCTTTGTGCATCCAGTCCCAGTCTCTCTCTCTCTCTCTGTCTAACACACACACACACACACACACACACACACAAATACACACACACTGTTAGAACCAAGCAAATTCCTTTCCATTTTTGGCAGACTGAAAAATGCACCCCCCCAATATTTCTACATCCTAATTTCTAGAACCTGTAAATGTTACCTTATATGCAAACAAACAAACAAATAGCAAACAAGCTTTTGCAGATGTAATTTATTACATCCTGAGATGGGAAGACGGATTATCCTAGAGTATCTGGTGAGCCTTGTCATTAAAAGTGTCTTTATAAGAGAGGGGCAGAGGAAGAATAGTCAGATACAAAATTCAAAGATGTTGGCCTTGAAAATTGGTTGTGGCCATGTGTTAGTCAAATTTGTGTCATGGGGACCAAAATACCCAATAAGAACAACTTTGAATAGGGAAAGTTTATTTTGGCTCATGGTTTCAGGGATTTAGTCCATGGTCAACTGACTCTATTGGTCTAGGCCCAAGGTGAGGCAGAACATCATGGTGGAAGGGCATAGCAGAGGGAAGCTCCTCAGGATATGGCAGCCAGGAAGTAGAGGGAGAGAAACATAAAGGGGCCACAAGGAAGATGAACTCTTCCAGGGCACACCCCAGTGTCCCACCTCCTCCATCATGCCCCACCTGCCTACAGTTGCCACCCAGTTTTTCCATTCAAAATAGAATGAACTGATTAGGTTACAGCTCTCACAATCCAAACATTTCATCTCTGAATATTCCTGCCTTAACAGGAACTTTGGGGAGATACCTCATATCCAAACCATAACAGGCCACAAGCCAACAAGGGCTAGAGCTACCAAAGGATAGAAGAGGTAAGAATCAAATTCTTCCCTAGAGCTTCCAGAGAAATCATAGCTCTGTGTTCACATTGGTTTTGGACTTTCAGCTTCTAAATCATGAGAGAATGAATTTTTGTTGTTTTAAACTACCAGCTTACCAATACTTTGTTTCTGCAGTTAATATACAATGTTATGGCTTTTATGGTTCCTTTTACCTGCAACCTATTTCTACAAAAGCTTTTATCAGCTTTTTTTTGCTCTTGAAGACTCAGCTCAAGTACCACCTCTTTGGGGAGAACTTCTCTGACACTGGAGCTAAATAGGCCCTGTACCAGACATTCTTTGTCATACCATTGGGTTTTTCTTTTATCATTTTTTTAGAAATTATATTTATTTTTTCTTTGACTTGCTTAAATATTATTCTAGTAAATAACACAGTATCTGAAATGTAGTAGATGCTTGGGAGAAAAGGAAGAAAAGAAGAAAAGTGTTACTGATAGCCTGGTGATAGAAAATAATAAATACCCAGGATTCTGAAAAAATCTTTGGCTTCTCTGATGAATGTCTTCTACCATTGATAGTAATGGCTATGCAGAATGCTATAAAATAAAATACAGGGTGCTCAGTGAAGTTCAAAATTTAGATAAACATAATGTTGAGCATAAGTATGTTCAACAAAATAAGTATACAATAAGTATTTCTCTCAAATATTTCATAGGATGTACTTATACCTTATAAATTATTTTTATGTGAAATTCAAACTGAGCTGGGCATTGTGGGGTTTGTTTTTGCTTTTTCCTCTAAATCTGGCAATTCCAACTGTAGGACATACAGGTCTCTGTTGTAGAGATTGTTATCTTGACAGGATGTGAGGGATAAACTAAAAACACACAAAGCCTTCCTTCGAAAGTCTTTTCTCATACAATTATTCTTCAAAATCTTAAAACTGTGTAACACATCAGTAAGCTTATTCTCCTTCCTTTGAAGAAACACTGAGTAATATATTTACTTGCATCACTGAGGGAACAGAAGGCACCCAATGTCTTAGAGTCAGCTCTAACCATTGCATAGGTGAATCTCCACACGTTATTCCACAATCGGACCGTGCCAATCATAGTCCCCAAAGACACACTCTTGAATCAATATTATGAATGTTGAAATCCTGAAAGCTGAAATCCCCCAAATCACAGTTGCCATGGAAGGAAACAGGCTACAGAAGAAAGGTAGAAAGATGAGTTCCAGGGAAGGGATTGGCCATGTGATACAGCAATGATGAAAACTTCAGTTTAGAAATGTCAAATTACCGGTATTGGCATCCCTTCCAGCTGATGAAATTCCAATAGCTCTTGAGGAATTAAAGCTGCATTTGCCTGAAGTAGCCCACATAGTTACTGACTGGCTCGAAAACAATTGTGTGCCCCGTAGGATAAGAGGGGCTTAGGGAATGGTGCTCCTGTTCCATCACCAGTATTGCTCCTGCTGAATCTGCCGTCTGTCTATGAGTACCCATGGAGTGCGTTTCTGTGTGCACCAAACCACAGAGAAGCATGGCACAGAAGATGTGGTGATGTAACAGGGAACGCTCATGTCAGTGTGCATCAAATCACAGAAGAATTTAAAAAGAGCAGCACAACTTAGAAAACGGAGTGAATGTATTCTCCAAGGCAAGTCATGCCCTAGCAGGAAAAAAAAGCTGCCATTCATAGCAGTGCCAGACTTCAAAATGTAGTTAATGATTATGAAAGTTGGCTAGCTCTTAAGGACTCCCTCCAGGCAATTGCCCCAAATCTATCTCTGTGATGTGCTTTTTCATATGTCAAATTTTCTTCTTAGGTTTTCTTGTTATCATTTTTTTAATGTTTTTTTTTTTTCCGACAATTTAACATTGTTAGGACCCCTACCCCCCACCCCCAATTTGCTATGCTGTAAATTACATCTTTACTTCATATCCAATACTGGAAGGATAAATTATGTAAAGACTTTTACAGAGTTCTAATTTGCTTCATACATTTTTTTTGTGCAAATTTGACTCAATAAAATGTTATCACAATGCTGACTTGGTCTGGAACAGGGCACGTGGATGTAAAAAGCACTGAAACTTCCTTCATAAATGAAGAGATATCCTTTCTGTACATAGGTACTTGTGAAAGATAACAATTCTTAAGATGTCAGTTCTTCAGATGACTGCAAATGCAGTGGTAACCCACTGTGGTTTTCGGTTGATCTTGTCAAAGACTTAGGTTGGCTGTCATGGTACTTCAGATGAATACAGTTTAAAAGCTGGGTACACACAATTACCAACCACAGTGGCATGTGTTTATGCATTTTACTTTTTGACCTATTTCGTTACGAATGTAGTTGGTCTGCTCATAACTGTTATAATATTGTACTGTCATTAGTATACCCAAATGTTCATGCTTATAAAAATATGTACATTATTGTTGCCTATTTTATTATGTAAAGTGGTCTAAGAAATGTTATCTGAAACTGAAGATAACATGTTTTTATGTTTCTAAAAGATATCTCCTTTAACAATATATATAAGTGTCTTTTAAAGAATTTTAAAAATTATTTTTTTTCCATAATTGTTTTCTGGATTTTGATGTTTTGGGATTTCAGATTTAGGGATTTTGATCTTTCAGGGTTTCAGCATTCTGGTTTACAGCCTTTGGAATTGTATCTTTCAGGATTATGGTCCAAACCCCAACTGGGCATAGATTCTACACAGTAGAACTATTTACCTGTATAAGGCAATATGAATATTTGGGGTATGTTTTGATTCTTTTCTGGGATTTGGTATGAGATTTCATGCATGAATCCTTTAAGTTTTCTCTTACCCAGGACCCTGGTTGATAGAATTAATAGACCAAAGGCAAATTGACAAAGGGATGAAGTGTCATTAGTACTTGCTGGTAACGCCCGCTGTGTTGATTAGGTGTTCTCACAACCCATCCCACCAGGAGACAGCAGACCTGCAGGGCACATGGTCACATGCTGAGAGGAAAAACAGGGACCTAGCCATCTTGCCAGGGGCAGGCCCTGCCTGCTCTGAGAATAGAGAAGCAACCCTATGCCATGAAAGCAAAAGACCACATGCACTGGGATCCAGTGGCTCTGGCTCTTGGCCAGCCATCCCACCAATAGAGATTGTGGCCCAATTACCGTCAGGTCTGATCAGCCAGCATCTTTGCATGGGGTGGGACAAAGGGGGGTTGGAAGGGTGTGTGTTTCCTGTTTAGCATGACCTTGTCACAGAGAAAGTATTTGTGGACATTCTCATCATTTTGGGCTAATGCAGAAACATGAAAAGAGGAACCCATGACTTCTCTCTAAACTGCTGCTTCAGTAGAAAGCCATATTTACAGAACAAAGCTGTTTGTGCTCTTGACAGACATGGCAAACCTTAACCCACCAACACGAGACATTCATTGTGAAACCAATAGGTTTCTGCTGGGCAGCACATTGTTTGAACACTCAGGAAGGCATACTCCATGAGTTCTGCTTACCTTGTAGTCCCTTAGGAATCTAAAAATGGAAGTCCTGTAATCAAAGGATGCCTATCAGCAAGGAAACAGAGGGTGCTTCCCTCACATATGCAGAGCCCAAGACCCCACGCCTCAGTCTCCCACTGTTGGGCAGTGGGGGCTCAGTTCATTTCTTTACAGTGAGTTCACCCATCACAGTACAGGAAAGCCCCTCCAGGAGAAGAAATTCAAATAAAGACTAGAAAATGAAATCCATCTTTAGGGGAAATAGTGTTTTCTTTTTAATAGCACTAACAAAATTCCCCTCCATCATGATAAAAGGGAAATAAAAGAGAAGTTATAACTGGTTCCCTCTCCCATGTTTTACACTTTCTCTTGATTTTAGTTTTAAATAAGAACACAGATTTTTTCAAGAATAGTCTGATTTTTATTCAGCACTGATTTAAGATGATTTTTGTAATCATACTTTTCTAAAGTACCTTAATTTTACATTTTGAAGAAGAGACTGAGCCCTAGTGGCTATGAATAGAAGTTAAGTGTATTTTTCAAAGATCTGAACTTCAAGAACTGAGCCTGAGGTAAATTCATTCTTCTGGATCATTGTTAATATTTGCAATAGGTAATTTGCCCAACTGATTCGATGCCTTAAAGAAATAAATGTAAGTCTGGTGGATGAGTTGTGCAACTAGATTATTTTATTTCCTTTTAAAAACCCATAAGATCTGGATCAAGTTTGTACAAGAAGATTCTCAGTTTCAGTTTCACAATACCTAGTGTGTGTTTCTCCTTTAAATTTCTATCAATATTTGAGAATCCTTGAAGTTGTATACATTCAAAATTCTCTTTAGTGTATAATTAACTAAGATAATTTGTTGTAAAAAAGTAATTTCATACATTTAATTTTTCATTATTCTCTCTAATTAAAAATATGTATGTTCCTTGTAAAAATGTCAGCATATCAAGCAAAAAGAATAGAAATTTTCTTTCCTTATATTCCAGAGATAACTACAATTAGAAATCTGATTTGGATCCTTTCAGATTTTGTTTTCCCAGGCAAATGGAAAAATACATTTTAAAATTTACTTTAATCTTATTATGAAAAATAAGAAACTTTAAAAATAGTATAATATAATGAGCCAAGACATACCTATTACTTAGCTTCAACTGTAATCAATTCATAATGAATATTGTTTTTTCATCTCCCACCCACTTTTTTCCATCCTTCACTGGATTATTTGTAAGCAAAGCTAAGACATAATGATCTTTCATTAGTAAATACTTCAGTATTTATCTCTTGAAAATAAAGATTTTAAGAAATCACCACCACACCTAAATTTTTTGAAATGACTCTTAAATAGCATCAAATACCCATTATCTTCATTCATTTTCTATTGCTATAACAAATTACCTGAGACCTGTGTAATGTATAAAGAATCAAAATTTATTTGACTTACAGTTCTGGAGGCTGTTAAGTCCAATAGTCTGGTGCCAGCATCTGCTCAACATCATAACATGGTGGAGGGCATCACATGGTGAGAAGAGAAATCATGCTAGCTTGGGTCTCTCTTCCTCTCTTTTCTTTCTTTCTTCTTTTTTTTTTCTTTCTTTATTTGGGTGTAACCCAGGGGCATTTTACCACAAAACTACATCTCCAGCCCTTTTTATTTATATTTTTTTATTTTGAGACAGGGTCTCAGATGCTAAGGGACTTGCTAAGATGCTGAGTCTCTTTTTCTTCTTAATAAACCACTAATGCCACCATGGGAACTCTACCCTCATGAAGTTTTCTAATCCTAATTGAGAGTTCTTTACATATCCAAGTCTTTTGTCAGGTATGTGGTTTGAAAATACTTTCTTTCCGGGCTATAGCTTGTTGTTTCATCCTCTTAATTATGTTCCTAGCACATAAATTTTTGAGGAACACATTCAAATCATAACACCTAGTGCTGAAATTTACCCAATTATACATACATTTTATGGGAATGGAACTATATTGGCAGAGTATAGTATTACAGTTAGTGCTATATAACTTGCAGAAAAAACATAAAATTTTAAAAGAAGCATTAGACCAAAGAAGTGGTTGGGATCTAATGGGCCTCTGGAGCTTATGTTTTACAGTTCTCCTATTAATTTATAAAGTACTACTTTTCTGAAGCCTGGCTTGAGACTTCCCTTATGGATAGCTAGTAATGTCAAACATCCTTTCATGTGCTTATTTCCATCTGGGTATCATCAGCAAAATATCTCCTCATGTCTTTTTCTAATTAGATTGTTTAGGTATTATTTTTTCTTTTTACTGTGTCATTGTGAGCATTCTTTACATATTCTAGATATGAGTCCTTTGCAAGATAGGTGGCCTGAGAATATTTTCTTTCCAGGCTGTAGCTTGTCTTCCATCCTCTTAGCAAGTCCTTTCACAGAGCAGAAGTTTTTAATTCTGACAGACACTAATTTATCTATTTTTTCTTTTATGAATCATGTTTTTCTTTTCTTTTTTTTTTTTGTGGTGCTGGGGATTGAACCCAGGGCCTTGTGCTTGCGAGGCAGGCACTCTACCCGCTGAGCTATATCTCCAGCCCTGAATCACGCTTTTGATGTCATGTCTAAGAAGTTTTTACATCTTGGAAACTTTTTCTATGTTCTAGAAGCTTTGTAGTTTTATGTTTTATATTTAAGTTTAGGATTGATTTTTATTTTTTATGTTTTGAGTACTGGGGGTTGAACTCAGGGGCACTCGACCTCTAAGCCACATCTCCACCACTATTTTGTATTTTATTTAGAGACAGGGTTTCCCTGAGATACTCAGCATCTCATTTTTGCTGAGGCTGGCTTTGAACTTGTGAGCCTACTGCCTCAGCCTCCCAAGCCACTAGTATTACAGGAATATGCCACCACATCAAGCTAGGATTCATTTTGAATTAAATTTTGCATAAACTATGAAACTTAGATTGACGTTCATTTCTCCTATGCACATGCAGTTGTCCCAGTACCACTGATTGAAAAGACTGTTGAATCCTCCACTGAATTGATTTTGCACATTTATCAAAAATCAGTTGGTTGTTCTTGTGTGGAATTATTTCTGGGTTCTCTCTTTTGTTCTGTTGATCTATATGTCTGTCCCCCTGCTGATTCACATATTGTAGCTATATAGTAGGCATTGAAATTGGGAATATTTATTACGTCTACTGTATTCTTTTTTCAAAACTATTTCAATTATTTTATTTCCTTTGCTTTTTGTATAGATTTGAAACAATCTTATCTATATCTACAAAAAATCTTGCAATTTTGTTAAGAATTGTGTTAAATTGTGTATTGGTTAATTTCTGTAAAGTAGCATTTAAATTGGAACGCAGAGTAAGGCAGATGGCCCCCTGCAATGTGGGGAGGGAGTATCAGCCAATCAATTAGGGCTATGATATAGCAAAAGGTAGAGAAAGGGAGAATCATCTCTTTGCTTGACTATGTAAACTGAGACATCAGACTTCTCTCAGACTTGAATTTATAGCGTTGGCCCTGCAGTTCTCAGGCCTTTGGACTTGAATCAAACAACATCACTGGCTTCCCTGAATTTCCAGCTTGCAGATGGTAGATCATAGAATTTGTCATCCTCTATAATCATATAAATAAATTGCTCATATAAATCCCTTTATATAATATAAATAATGCATAGATATGTTTATAATACATTTGTATAAGTAATATGTAAAATGATATTTATGTATTATACAATATATTTTAAAGGAACTAGGAGCAGTTGCTTAATATTTATTATGAGCAATTGCCTTATAACTGTATTTGATAGCATACACACATGCAACATGTGTATAACAAGGGGGGACAATTGACATTTTTACTATGCTGAGTTTTAATTCATAAATATAGCATATCTCTCCACTTATTTAAATCTCATTTGATTTCTTTCATCATTTTAAAGTTTTCTGAATACATATCTTACACATACTTTGTTAGATTTACATGTCATTTTTTGATCAATTGCAAGTGATATTGTATTTTAAAACTTTTGGTTTCTGTATATTCATTGTTAATATATGGAAGCAGACTCTCAAGAAATACACAAAAGCATCCTATAAGAATAAGATAGTTGAGCAAGCTAGTAAGATACAAGATCAACATATAGAACTGAGTATAGATTATATGTTATACAGGTTTTCCACAATCAAAAAGAATGAAATTGGATCTTACTTTACAGCATATACAAAAATTAACTCAAGTTGGGTGAGGTGGTACATGCCTATAATCCCAGATTATAGAGGCTGAGGTAGGAGGATCATAAGTTCAAGGATCATAAGTTCAAGGTCAGCCTGTGCAACTTAGTGAGACTCTGTTTAAAAATAATAAAAAAAAGGTATGGGGATATAGCTTAGTGGTAGAATTTTGGTGTAGGTATTGAAACCCACCCCCCAAAAAAATTCACTCAAAATGGATCCAAGACCTAAATATGACAAAATTCATAGCTAAAATGACAAAATTCATAGAAGACTTTTAGAAAAAAAGGAACATCTTCATGATTCTGTATTTGACAATGATTTGTTGGATTTTAAACCAAAAGCACAAAGAAGGAAAACTAAATTTGGCTTCATGAAAATTAAAACTTCTGTACATCAAAGTTTACATCAGAACATCAAAGTTTACAATCAACAGTGAAAAGGTAAACCCATGGAGTGAGAGAAAATATTTGTAAAGTACATATATGAAAAGGGGTTAATATCCAGAATTTATGAAAAATTCTTACAAGTCAACAAACCCTTAAGTAACTTAATACAAAAAAATAGGCAAAGGACTTGAATCAAACTTTCTCCAAAGAATAAAACAAATCGCCTACAGATATAAGAAAAGATACTTTCCATCACTAATATTTAGGAAAACACAAATCAAACCCACAATGAGATGCCACCTCACATTCATTAGGAAGTCATTATACATATATAATAAGTGTTGGTGGGGAAATGAAATTGGAAGCCTCATGCACCACTTATAAGAATGTAAAATGGTTCAATCACTGTGGAAAATAGTTTCTCAAAAAATAAAACTAGAATTTCCATATTGAACAAGCCTTTTCACTTCTGTACATACATACATGCAGGAAAAAATTGAAAGAAGAGACTCAAACAGATATGTGTACAACCACGTTCATACCTGTTTTAGTCACAGGTGGAAACAACCCAACGGCCCATTGATGAATGGGCAATAAACTGTGGTAGAGTCATACCTGGGATCTTATGCAACCTTAAAAAGGAAGGAAATTCTTACATGATGCCCCAACAGGGCTAAACCTTGAGGATATCATGCTAAATAGAACAAGCTATTTGCAAAAATACAAATTCTACCAGATTCCACGTAAAGGAGGTACCTGAGTAGTCAAAATCAGAGAGTAGAATGTCAGTGCCAGGACCTAGAGAGGAGGAGGAATTTTTTTTTTTTTTTGGATACAAATTTTCAGTTTTGCAAAATAAAAAGGGTTTTGGAGACTGGTTGCTCAACAATGTGAATGTATTTAACATTATTGAATTCTATGCTTATAAAAATAGTTGAGATGGTAACTTTTATGTTACATGCATTTTTACCACAACTAAAAATCATAGAAAAACTTATACCAGAGGTTAATTAAATATATAAAGTAATTGACAAGTTAGGAACAAGGAATAAAATAAAATTCAAATATTCTAGCGTATTAACATGGCTCTGGTGTGTAAGGATCACAGCCTCCTGTCATCCAGGAGGAAGTCTGACAGGTCTCAAACTCTCTTACTGAAAAATAAGCAAATTGTTTTTGGAAGAAGTACCATTTTCCTCATCATGAAATCCTTATTCTCACTTATTTATTGGGAACCTCAGTTCTTTGTGTCTGTTTTGTTTTCAATGCTCCCACCAACACTTTCATGATTTTTCTCTTCTTTGTTAAGCCAATTTTTACTCTGGTGTGACTAATCTGGGCCTTTTTTCCCTTACCCAGTCTCAGGTGGGCCGTCTCAATTTGAAGATATATGTCCTAAGGTGTGTGGGGGTGTTCGTCTGGTATTCTTTTAATTATTTCTTCCCCTTGATTCTCTTTGTTCTCTTGTTCTGCAACTTGTGCTATTCTGCAATATCTACCATGCTGACGTTGGAGTTTCTGATGCTATTTTCCATGTCTCTCTTGCAGAAAGAAAAGAGTTCTTTTGCCTTATAGGCTGAAAAAAATTTCTTAAAAATTTCACTATTTCCACTTTCTAACTGGGTCTTTAGTCATCTTATCTTCTATTCAAAATTGATATATTTTTAATCTATCTTAATGATTTAATTTTTGTTTATTCTTATAATAAATGCAATTTACTCTTTGTTAGATCAAATTTTCTCATTTTATAGCTAAAATGTTTTCTTTTATTCCTCTGGAGATATTAATTATGACATTTTAAAAAGTTGTTTTGTTCCCTATTCACTCTGCTTAGGTATTGATTTTTGAGTTTATTTATATTCAAAGTGTTATTTTCCTTAAGTATTTAGTAATTCTTAGTTATGTGGTTTATCTTTGTGTTTAAGGCTCCATATTCTCCTCTCTATTACAATTACTTTACACATGGTATGCCATTAATATAGATTTATGTTATTTTCATGTTTTTGGTTGTAAATTCTGTAGAAAAATTAAAAAGTGGAGTTATGAACCAAAATTATGGTAATATTGGTTCTTGTATTTGGTTCATGTGTTTATCTTTACCAAAGAACTTTCTTTTCACATGGCTTTGAGTTACTGTCTAGCATCCTTTCATTTTAACTTGGAGGTTGAAATGGAAATTTAGCATTTCTTGAGGGGCAATTCTAGTAGAAGTGAATTCCCTCAGGTTTTGTTTACCTGGAAAGTCTTAGTTTCTCTCACATTGTTGAAGGACATTTTGGGGTTTATCCTACTTGCAGTTTGTTCAGCATCCTGTATTTGTGAATCTGTGTATTTCCTCAAATTTGGGGTATGTTTGGCCATTATTCCTTCTGAGTTTCGCATAGTACACATTTTGGACTGCTGGATGGTATCTCCGTCATCTTTTAGAATCAGTTCATTTTTCTTCACTTTTTTCTTTTCGCTCCTCAGACTTGATAATTTCAAATGACTTGACTTCAAGTTTATTGATCGTTTCTTCTGCCTGCCTGAGTCTTTTGTTGAAGACTTTTAGTGAAATTTTCAATTCTGTACTCTGTTTTTTCAGCCTAAGAATTTGTTTAGTTCTTTAAAAAAAATACTTTCTATATTTATGCTTGTTGATATATTTTTTTCATGTAGCAATTCCTGAGTTTGTTGAGTTCTATGTCCATTTTCTCCTTTAGCTCATTGGTCATACTTAAACTGTTTAAAATTTTTTTCTAAAATGAGTAAGAGGCCAGTGACTTCTCAGGGCCAGTTTCTAGAGATCTATTATTTTTCTTTTGAATTGGTCAAGCTCAACTGTTCTAGGTATATCCTTGTGATCTTTTGTTGAACACTGGGCATTTAAGAAATAGCGTTTCTCTCCGTATTTTCAGACTGGCTCTGTGAAAGGACAGACCTTCATGAATTCATCCGGTGTGAAGGCTCTGAACTTTTTCTGGGCATGTGCCTTCATTGGTCTTTTGGTATATTTTTTCTTTCAATTTCTTCTTACACATGGCTGCTTTAAAATATCTGTTTCCCTGAGTCTCACCCCTGCTCTCCCAGGCCCAGATGTTTATGGTATTTGCCCACAGGGTCTTGCCTCAGCTGCTCTCACGTGTGTAGTCCTCCTGCAGCTCTCGTGTGTTACAATGCCCACCACTGCTCCAGGAACCTCCCACTGATATCTAAATTATGATACTACTCTCATCAACCCTCCATATCCAGCAAGACAAAAATCAGTCCTTCATGCATCCCTCAGATAACCCAGACATTGAATGAAGGTTCCACTTTTATCCTTCAATCTCAAACCAGGAATTGGGTGGCTTCCTCCCAACCAAGCCACATGGCACTGGGAAAGGGGTGGGGCAAGAGTGAGCAAAGATAGCTTGAAATTTTCTACCTTGTGTAATGCAACTTTTTCGTGGTTTAGCATTTGCTTGTTCACTGCAACTTCTTAACTCTTTCTAGAGTTTTCACAAAGCTACTTCTGTCCATATGTTGTTCACTTGGTGTTTTTATAAGGAAACGAGGGCCTGGAGCTAACTAGTCCACCACCTTGCTGACATCATCCTCCTACATAAGCCTTCTGATGTTAAGTAAACCGATAGATTTATTGGAAACATGTCATAAAGAAATTGAATAAATAATATAAATTCACATCACTTGAGAATAAAACACACTGTGAGATATTAACACATAAGAATTTCTTGGAGAGATTAGTACTCAGAGAAAGTGCAAAGAGGTGCTAAAGAAGCAGTGAATTGCATGGTTTAAATAACTAGAGACTCTGAGGAATGGAAGTTTAAAACGACTCCAAAATAACCTTTAGTTGAATAGAAAGAAAATAATATTTAGTGACTGTGCTATAACATTTGGAGATTAAGGTATTTAATTGGGACTTGGGAGTTTTTGTTTTGCAAAACAGGCTTTGAATCAGTTAGGAGGATGCTCATTTGGAAGATGGAGAACCCCATCTCAACAGTAGCTTAGGTAAATATGGTTCCTTTTTCCATTTAGAGATTCTAGAGAGAGAAAGATTCAGGCAATGTGTGTCAGCTTTCTATGACTATAAGATAATCAATTTATAATGAGACAAGGTCTATTTGGCTCACAGTTCTGGAGGTTTCAGTCCCTGATCAGTTGGCACTGTTGCTTTAGGTCTGTGTGGCCCATCACAGCAGGAGTGCGTGGCAAAGAAAGATTGCTCCCCTCACAGCTGGGAGCAAAAGGTAAAGAGACTGAGGTCCCACAACTCTCTTCAAAGGCATGCCCCCAAGGACTTTCCACTATCACCTCTCATATTCCCACTCTGGGGACTAAACCTTTAGCACATGGAACTTTGGGGATGCTTATCCAAATAATAGGATATTGGTTCAGCAGCAGCTCAAGGGTGCCAGGGTCAGTGTATTGGCATTCTTCTGGCTTATGGTTGCAAATTGGTTCTTGTTTACCCTCAGTCAAAGCAAGGAGAAAAGGGAAAGTTAGTGCCATTTATCAAACCCTTTATCAAGAAAGGCATGTATTTCCCAGGAATCCCCAGTAGAACTCTGATGCAGTTCATTGGCCATAATGTGGCCACATGGCCTTGTTGAGTTGCAGGACAGTCTGGGAAAGTGAGTCTTTACATTTTTTTTTTAGTCTGTGCTGTGGAAGGTGATAAAGAAGTGCAGTGGAAACAACTTGACTAAGCTAATCCCTCAATAGTGTTTACTCTAAGGGTACTAAATGAGTAAAATGCCACTTGATCCTGAGGTAAGTAAGCAAAAAATTCTACAACTTTATCTTATCAAGGACTTTCTGAGTCTCAGAGTATTCTGAGGCCCTGGTACATATATGTATTCCTCAGTGTCTGTTTTAAGATGAGGTTTTGTCTGCATTTTAGAACAAAGGCAAATATTACCTTCTTCCTCTATTAACAATTTTAATAACATTATGACCTTGTTACTAACTCATTTAACCAACATTTAACTAGGTATTATCTATGTGATAGTATTTATAGTTGATACTGTGAATTCAAAAATGAATAGAGTAAGATTCCTAACTTTAAGTAATTCATAGTCCAAGAGTTCAATGCTCTGATATAAACAATTATGTACTTAACAATTACAGCTTATTTATAAAAATAGCACTGATGAGCATTGATGGTGATAGGTCCATTTAGCTCAGAAGATACACCTATCTTAAGTTTGGGGATAATCTTTGAGTTTGTGGGTCTTGATAGGAGATCCAGGGAGACTGGTTTCGAGTTAAAGATTCTCAAGCAATTGTCACTCTGTTGTCCCTGAAGTAATTGAAGCCTGTAGATATTTTATATATATGAGTATACCCAACCTGATGGTAATTCAGCAATGTGAATTTAGATGCCAGAGCTATACATGAAAAACTAAGACTACGATTAGCATTTAGCTTTATGTCTTAAAGGGATTGGAGAGTTTCTGTGCCTGGTTCACTTGGTATGCTTTGGCCCTGAATAAGAATCAGAACTGCCCCTGGCTGTCACTGTAAAGAAAGACAGCCCAAGGCACACTTTTAGGGCCACTGAGATCAACTTCTCCCAACCAGATGACAGGGAATGACTTCCCCTTCACTTTTTTGCTTCCAGAAGCTTCCAACAGTGTCTGGTATCAAAAGAAATTAATTTCTTGTCTTGGCTAGGAATCTTCTCTCTTTTATTCCACTGGATTATACAAGATGGGGACGCTTGCTTTACTCTACCTATGTTTGTGACCCTATGTCTCTCATTTATGATAGAAGTCCACAAACTTTAGCAACATGGGCCAAATACTGTAATTGTATAGTCTTTAATCTAAGACTGATTTTTCCATTTTTAATTCATTGAAAAAATATCAAAAGAAAGACATGCTTTTGTGACACATGAAGATTTTATGATATTTAAATTTTGGTGTCCTTAAAAACTCGAGTTGACAATAACCATGCTTATTCATTTACATGTTATTTGTGGCTGCCTCTGAGCTATATCAGCAGTTGAACAGTTACCACAGAGTTTAAAATATTGACTATTTGGATCTTTATGGATCCAATTTGCCAACCTCTGATTTAGAAGGAAAATCACCAACTCTGAAATCTACAACTGCACTAATATTCTACAGAAACCAAATTGGGATTTCATAACCCCTGTCAACCTACTGAAGAATAGGGGTATTGACACCATGGCAGAGCTCAGTGGTAATCAACCACCTTTTAGCAGAAACCTTTTTTCAGGAAATTTTTATTTATTTATTTTTATTCAATGTAAAGTCTACATACACACTCATAATATTTACACATATATATTCAGGATTGGTCTGTAAGGTCCCTCTAGTGATCTCTTAGAGTTCTGTGGCTCTAAGGATGGTCTCTGTACTCTCATCCTCTTATAGTCTGTGCTCTCATTTAGAAGGACTGTTTTTGCTGGGAGGGACTCTTCAGCAGGACCCAGCAGGTTCATTGTTCGCATCTTACAAAATGGCACTGATCATCCCCACAAACAAATGCCCACTTGTCAGCCTAGCAACTATTCTCTTCATCCCTGCACTCAGTCTACCATTAGGCCCTATTAGTTCTATGTCCTAAATGTCTCACCCAGGTGTTTTTTCTTTCCCTTCCCACTGCTACCTCCCCACCCAATATTACTAGAACCTGGACTCCTGAAAAGTCCTCCCAATGGTCACACTAGTCACTCTGTGTCCTTCCAAACCACAGTGAAGCAGCCAGAGATGGCTTTTAAAAACATAATCCTTCTATGAGATTCCCTGTATTGACTAACTTCAGACCCATCTTTTGCTTCTCTCTTTCGAGAAACCCAAACATGCTGGCCTTCCTTCAGTGCTCTTGGCCTCCACATACACTATTCATTTCCTTCTGATCCCCTTTGCCTATTAACTTTTTATTCCTTAGGTCTCATCTTTCATTTATGAAATAACATACTGTGTACCTGCTATGTTCCAGATACTGTGTTGATAGTTCAGAACGCAGGTATAGAGAGATAGACATAGTCCATCCAGTGGCCTTATACTCCAACAAGGGATACAGGTATTGAATAATTCTCAAACAATGAATTAATTGCTATTGTGACAATTGCCAGAAAGCTAAGATACAGGGACACTTCAGAGAGTGAAGCCAGGATAATAATCTAATCTTGGAGGCATAGGGAAACCTTGGTAGAAGTGATGTTTAAGCTGACCTATTACTTAAGTAATAGTCGTCCAGGTAAGAGAGAGAAAAAATTCCAAGCCAAGTAAAAGCCATGCACAAAGGTCCTAAGGCTGGAAGAAAATGAAAAAGTTCCAGTTCTGGAGCATAGAGGATGAGTGAGATAATGGTTTGTAATATGCTGAAGATAAAGAGAGGGCCCAGATCATGCAGGGTCTCATAGGCGCTATTAAACATTTTGGTCATTGAGGAATTTAGGCATTCCTTCCTCCAGGAAGTATTCCTTCACTCTCCCAACTGATGAGGCAACCAGGCCCCAGCCTCAGCTCTGCCAGTACACACACATTGTTCCATAGTCTTTCCTCTCCTTCCCTGGGCTTATTGCCTTGTCTGTTTTCCCTGCAAGTCCAGGAGCTCCACGAGAGTAAGAACCTTGTCTGTCTCCTTCATCGCTGTCTCCTTTGTGCCTAGCACAGTGCCTGGAATATGATAGGAACTCAATGAATACATGGTGAATGAGTGAACAAACCCCCTTCTTTCCTGTCAATGTCCAATGACAGGCTGTCCTCGTGTTTCTCAGAAGCCTGAAGGTCACCAGATGTTCCCACAGTAGTCTCATTGATGAATCATTCCCCTTGAGCATTTCCACAGCCTCCCCATTATTCTCTTGACTTCCATTCTCCTGCCTCTCCACTCCATTTTCCTTTTTACTTCTAAAGTTAAAATTTAGATCATATTCTAAAAAAAATCTTTGTGTCATCAAATATTATTGCTCCTCACACTCACAGAGTAAGATTTAAACTCCTTTGCTTGTGTCCTAGACCCTCAAGGAGTTGGCCGTGATCTATCTTCCTAGTGTCATCTACTCCTCATTTCACACATCATGAGCTCCAGTCAGAGCAGACTTCCCACAGATCCTCAGATTGCTCCACTTTGGTTGTTGAACCAACCAGGAATATTCCTCTTTCTCTTCTCTGCCTAACAGTATTTTAGATCATCCTTTGTTACCCACATTAAGCCTAGATTTCCCTTCTTTATGATTCGTTTTGATCACCTAGTGGTTCTCAGAGTGTGGTTCTGACAAGCAGCCAACTTGTTAAATATGGAAAGTCTCGGGTCCCATCACACATTTACTGGTAAACTCCTGGGGGTGGGGCAATCTGTGGTTAAACACACTTCCAGGGGACTCTAATGCACACTGAAGTTTGAAAGTCACTGCCATAGCTTGCTGCTGTGTTTCCAGTTGAGAACTTTAGACCTCATTAAGTTCTGGTTATTTGTTTACTTGTCACACTCTTATTAAGGTTTAAATAGCCTGAAGGCAAGAACCACATCTTACCTATTTTGGATAGGTCAGCACGGTGAAATAAAGTGGCAGAAAGTACTACTGTGCTGGGTAGCTGATGCTACTTTTTCTGTTCCTAATGTAACTTAAGGTTTCTGTCTCTGCAAATAAATTTTACTTATTTGCTTAGGAAGAGAAATGATGTGTTTTACTATAGTAATTAATTCATATGTAACATGCTTGATGATGAATTCTGGACTTGAATCTCAGAAACCTGGTAAGAAGTATCCTAAGGGGAAATTGATTTATGAAATTATGTGCCCAATTAGGATTTAGGATTTGCAGTAGTGTTTCAGACTTTAACGTGAATATGAATCATCTGGGGATCTTTTTTAAAAACCTAGTCTAACTGGCTCTTTGGCACAGTGAATAGACACTGGACTTCTAGCTAAACCTTCAGTGGCCATTAAAATGTAGCCTATGGAGAGGCCTGAGAATTTGCATTTCTCACAAGCTCCCAGATGCTGCTGCTGCTGCTGGCCTGAGTGGACCCCAGAGGCAATTTTATAATCCACCTATCTTCCTGCAAACCAACTTTTTAGCTTCTTCTGGTACCAGGGGATTTAGTGTGCAGTAAAACTTTATTGTATTTGTGTTCTTGCACAGGTCAGAGATCCTAGCCAATGGTTCTTAACATTGACTGCACATTTGAATTACCTGGAAGTACTTTAAAGGAATATCAATGTATATAGGTTCTACTCTCTGAGAGGTGGACTTAATGGACCACTGACCCAGGCAAAGAGGTAAAACAGGTACATAAGCTACTGTTATGTTCTATATACCAGATCTATGATAATCCGCTCTAGAGAAGATTATCATCTAAATGATATAATGGTGCAATGCATATGAAAAAGGACTTAACATTAAAATTATAACAATTTTATATAAATAAAATTTTAATTAATAATTATAATTAAATAATTTATAATTCACAATCATATAAATTTATAAAAAATGTGTATAAATTTGTGTAAAATTAACAATTTTTTAATATAAATTAACTACTTTAATTTATGTAATTTTATAAATTACAAATTTTTAAATAATTTATTAATAAAGAATGTGGCAGACTACCTATTTCTAAAGATGGAAACCCAGAGAGTGAGCCTGCTCATGTGTTTCTTCTGAAAACATTCATGTATCCAAGGAAGTTGTTATTTGGAAGAGGAATAGAAACTCTTTGCCTACTAATCTGGATGATTAGGGAGAGTATCATTTGGCATCATCAAATGGCACATTTTCAGAAATAAGGCTATAGTAGATTGGATTATTGTTCCAATTCTTTGTTCTCTTCAGTGTTACAGAATTACAGGACATCCATGCCCTTATAAGTGACTTGGCAGTGTTTCCCGCTAGAGCAGGGAGAATGGATTTCCTGGTCTCACTGGTGTGGCTGGGACAATGCTATGATAATGCAAGCAGAGACTTCTTGAGAAATGTGGCTTGGCCTCTTCCACAGTAAGATTGCATGCAGGGTAGCAGAGGTTCCAACTAAAAAGATCTGGGGAACAGTTCAGGCATCTGTATTTGTTAAATACTAAACACAGGTAATTGGCTGACTTCTTAGCTTAAAGTACTAGAAAATGCAACAAATAGTATGTAATTCTTTAAGTTACCTTAATTAAACATCTAGAAGACACCTTCTCATCCTGGGGTTGTCATTGGTCAATTGTGAATTAAGGACATTGTGGTGAGTTTCTCAACAAGTCAAGGTGTTCTACTTAAAGACTTCTTTGTTTTGAAAATGTTTTGCTGTCGTTTGCTTAAATTGTTGTTTTTTTTTTTTCATGGAATGATAGTGATTGTTGGTTAGCTGTGCTTTTTTTTAGTTTTAGAAAAATTAAAAAAGTTTGAAATTTTATGTCTGTTCCTAATTTTGGTGGGGTACTGGGGTAAATGCAGAATTCTCACAGTATAAAAATACAACATCCTGGCACGGTGGTGCTTGCCTGCAATCTCACAATCTCAGTGACTTGGGAGACTGAGGCAGGAGTGTCGTAAGTTAGAGACCAGCCTGGTCAACTAAGCAAAACCCTGTCTCAACATGACATTTTTTTCTTTTTAAAGGAAGGGACTGGGGATGTGGCCCAGTGTCAGAGTACCACTGGGTTCAGTCCTCAGTACAGTAACCAAAACAAAAAGCATCCCACAAAACCAAAAGCTAGGGAGCACCTTTACAATCTGTTAACTTGCTTCAATGTGGATCAACCAGAGAAGAAGAGGAATATTAGCTGAGAATTAAATGAACCTGCAGTCAAGGTCTTTCCCAGTGGATCATAGTATAAGCAAAATATGCCTTAAACCCATAGCCATTAGGTGCTTTCCCATGAGGGCCCTATTTTGTCATCAGTCCCTGCTGTGAACTGTGCATCTCCAATCAGTGAGACTTCCCTGAGGAAATCGAAGAAAGATAAAACAACTTTAGTTAAGTAAATAGTGTTTACAACACACCACACCCAATCATATGTTAAAATCACTCTGCCTAATAGTGTTATGCACTATTCTAAAACAATAAGCAGTTAATTCCTCTTTCTGAGATTTCTAGTCAGTTGTCCAAATAATGGTAACTCATCTGATGTATTTTCAATATTGAAATAAAAGAGATCAGGAGCACCTTGACAAGTACGCCGAGTTGCAAACCTGAGACACACTGCAGCAGTCGCGGATGAACTGGTTGCTCTGTTCCTCCTTCAGAGCGGCCTTCATGGTGGTGTGGCAGAAAGCACGTGCACAGGGCCAGACCAGGCCTGGGTAGGACCTGGCTTTGTCTCTGATCACCTGTGTGACTTTGGACATGTCAATTAATCCTTCTGGGCCCCAGTTTGTCTGTAAAAGGAAGGGTTTAGAGTAGGTGGTTTTCAAGTACTTTACCAGATGTGAAATTCTTACCTGTATGTTCATGTAAAAACATCTCCTGATGGAGAGGAAAAAACTGAGGTGGGTTTGGCAGAGGTACTCCTCACCAGTTTCTTGGTGAGGCAACGCCAGTGTATTTGCAGATGAGAAAACAGGGCACCCTGCGTATGTGTGCATGTGTGTATATTGGTGCGAGAACAGACGAGGTTTGGACAAAATCTTGTTTTCCTCCATCACTTTTTATTCACATTCATTATTAAGAATAACATGAGATCTATAAAACATTGCCCAGATGAAACTCTTCTATCCTCAGTTTTCAGATTAGAGGATTGAAGCACAGAAGATTTAATTAATTTTCTCAAGGTCGCACAGAAAATTTCAATTAAGGCTGGGATTAGACTCTAGGTTTCCTGACTCCAAGGCCGTTGTTTTTTCAGTGTCAGTTTAGAGTACCCGTTCTATTGAAGGACTCGGGGCTCTCAGGAAATGCATCATTAATAATCACAGCATCCCTGGAAGTGGGCACAGGTGGCATTCCCAGGTAACAGATGACTGGTTTTGAACAGGAATTTGGGGCACTCAGAGCATGAATCCATAGGAAATAAACTAAGGGGTAAGGACGGCCTGGGCTGCTACTAACCATCTAGCCCCAGCTTTAGCACCGGGATTCTATTTTTCCCCATGAGCTGACCGCCCCAGATGACCACCAAGCATCTGTTTTTAATCTAGTGCTATTCTTGGGACTAATAGTCAAGGGCATACAGACCTTGTCTCTTCTGTTTTGATTTTTCTGTTGTTTGTTTGCTTAGTAAAAGCAATTTCAGTGCAGTTTGCAAGAACTCCTTGGAACGGTACTGCACAAATCATATTCAAACAAGTTTCTCCAACCCTAATTAGAATATTGTTTTATTACACTGCACATTTCCTAAATCTCACACTAATTAAATGTATATTGTACTTCATTATTACCAACAAAAACTATCTCTGCTCAAGATTTATGGTTGTGTACTGCAGTGGTTGACGACTATATCAGCATTTCAATTTCAAATGCATTTCGAAGGTTTAGAGCTTATCTGGAAAATTAATTGCAGCTGAAAACCTGGCACAGCCTGTTCTGACAGACCAGCCTGGGGCCCCCTGCAGCTCCAGGCTCCTTTATCTGGAACAGCTGCCAGGGGAGAGGAGTGGGGAGTGAAAGAGGGGGAAGGAAAAGGAGGATGGATGGGAGAGAGCGGAAAGTTGTCCCTTTCTTGGAGCCTTCCCACCATTGCTGGAATCTTTCTGGAGGCAAGATGAAAATTCCTTTGCTTAATGAGCATGGTGAGTGGACGGAGGCTGGGTTCCAGCACTCCATTAGCAAGCCAGCCAGGTGCTGGCCGCTGTCAATACTGGCATCATTTTTCCTTTGTTTATTATCTTTAAAGCTAAGATTTCAGGGTTTTGTTTGTTTTTAGTTGATCTCAACTGTGGGGGTTCAAGATATGTTATACATTTGTTGGCTTAGAAGTAGATGAATGACCTTCGATAGCAACTGGACTTTCCCCTAAGTTGTTCCCTCAACTTTTCTAAAAGAAAGGTGGCATTAATGGATAGCTTCTCAGGCTAGTAACTTTATAACACAAGTATTTGACATTTTGCCTTGTGAGATTTTATTGAAGCCTGCCTGGTGGCATGAAAGGGCAGTCTTCAAAAAAAAAAAAAAAAAAACTGGGAGAGTTTGGGTTTTTTTCTTCTTTCTTTTATTTCAGTTTTTTTTTGCTTTTTTTTTTTTTTTTTCTTGCTAGTAGACTAGGAATTCTTTTGGCTTGTAGTGAAGATTAAAAAGTAAAGAATCCCCACTAAGTTCAGGGCCATTTGGTTGTAAAGAGCAGAAACCAAAGCATAGCAGTTTGAGTGAATGGAATCGCAGAGTTGGAACCTAATGAGAGTTTGGAATTAGAACTTGGGAAGTCTTCAGGAATGGATTCTCATTTTTTTCACCTCTTTCTCTTACCCATACTTAGCTTTTTATTTCTCTGCCTCTGCACAGAGTATTTAATTTCTAATCTTTTAGGGCAACCTCCTTTTCCCTCTGCTTCTCATCTATCCACTCAGTCCTCAAAGTATCCCAGCCTTAATCCACATGACTCTCCAGATTCAGCGACTACTACCAATTACTATAATTATGCCATCTCGGTTTAAATCCACTCAGTGGCTCAGGTGCCCAGCCACGTCCAATCCATTTTGATGGGTCTGCTGGCACCACCACTCGATGGGACACTTTTTCAGAATCTTTGAGAACAGCATTGCCCAAGAAGGAGTGGGTAGGCTGGAAATCTAGGCACCCATCTACCATGATAAGGTTGGAGCCAAGGTTATACTCACGTACATATGTGCATGTATATGTGGGAATGGCTGAATGACAAGGGCAATTTGTGAAAGGTGGCTAGTGCAAAACAGCTTAATTCCGTAAATGTGTGTGTGTGTTTTTGTTTTTGTTTTTTGTGAAACAGGGGTTTGAACCCAGGGCCTCAGGCATGCTAGGCAAGTGCTCCACCATAGAGCTACTCCCAACCCTAATTCAATGGCTCATAAGCATTAGAGTTCACAGTACTTTCGAAGATCCTATCAATGCAGATGCCAGGGCTCCCTTCCAAGACCTTGCCCCAGCGTAGAGCAGAGAGGAACCTGCAGTTCTTCCTGCAGTTCTTCGTAGCCCCTCAGCTGAGTCTGATGGAAAGTGGTCCACATACCACCTTTTGAGAATCACTGGTTTCTCAATTGAGTCTTAACATGTGTTCAGGCAGAACAGGTGATGAGTGGTAAGGAATTTCTTTGATACTTGGTCATGGTAGTGAACAAGAACTTCTGATTCCCTGGTAGTGATTGGAAGAGGTTAGGTAGTGAGAATGAATGACTTCCTACACCTGAGCTTCGATTGGGATTTAGTGATGTGAACGTATAAACAGTTCAGAGGTCTATTCAGGGAACCCCCAAGTGTGTTCATCTCACTAGATACAGTTCCTGACTGTAAAATAAGAAGTAAGTTAATTATGAAATAACATGGTCGTACTAATAATGCCATGCAGTCAGCAGTACAGTGAAATATGCCAGGATTGATTACATTAGCTTGCCTGGGAGGATTGATGCTGAACTGTCGGGAGTGACATGAAAGAAGTTTTGGAGCTATTATTCCTACCTCACAGGACCATCATCACAGAAGATAATTTAATTTCCTTCATGCTTGTTTCCACAGTTCCCTTCCTTGCTGGAAATGCTAATTTTAAAGAGCATGGATTTGTAATTTTTCATCCCCTAAGTTAAAAATACATTCCACATTTGCAAGCTTGCTGTTTCATGTGTGCTTTGGGATGGTTTCAGGTTTGCTATTGGGGCAAATATCTACTTTACAAAGCCCAAGTTTCAGCATGTTTTATTGGGTGGGAAAAAACAAAGCATTTGAGGAAAAATAAAATTAAAAAGAAATTAAGACATGAGGTTTGTACAGCCAAGTACATCATCTTTCCACACGAGGCACAGAGGGTGGTTTTTCCAGGCGCGCACAGACGCGTGGCACCTGTGTTCATTTAAATGATTACACATTCAACAAAATTTGAATGTGTGATGTGCAATCATTTGAATCGCTCATTATACATTAAAATAAACCGACACAAACACAACTCATTCTCTGCTGCTTTTGAGAAACTAAGTAAATTAAATGAAAGAATGAAACAAAGGTGATGCTAGACTGAAGATTGGACACACCAGAATCAGAAAATTCAGAATCCTGTCTTTGACAGTGATCAGATAACTTTCAGCCCTGGCGTGCAGGGAGAAAGCAGCCAAAGGAGCAGGGTGGTGTGCTCCCTGCCCTGGACCCCCACACCTGGCCCAGACCACTCACTCGACACTTGGCTTTGGGTGCTATCCTAAGAGACCACATAGAACAAAGGGAAAAACAGTAAAAAAAAAAAAAAAAAAAAAAAAAAGTGGGGAAAGACACATTTCTCCCAGCTCTTGTTGTAGTTGTCTATGGTTGCTGGCCGTTCTTTTTTTTTTTTCCCTAATTTTTAAAATTTTATGGCTGATGATGATTTCTCCAACCCACTTGAATGGGCTCTGACCTATTGATCCACTGAAAGTGTTTCCAGAATTTATCATCTCGCCAAATCCAAATGTCACATCTTTCTTGACCCATCAGCACATCCAACAGATGACCTCCCTGCTCCTTTGGGAAACACCTCTTGGCTTCCAAGACCACACATGCTTTTAGCTTTTAGATTCCCTCCTCCCTTTCCCAGGACAGTTCCCTGTGTCCTCCTTTCCTCTTCAGTGTTTAAGTGAGTGGCAGATGCCCACTGGGTTTTATGATCTTTTCTCTCTTTAGGCAATCACATCCAAGCTTACACATGTATGTGGATAAAATCAGTTTACGTATCTTAGCCTAAGTGCACCCCTGGACTCCACCCTTGCCTATTTCATGCTTACTCGATGCCCTCATTTAATATCTGAAACTTAAAACGGTGAGAGTAGAACTCTTTACAATGACCTCTTCTACTTAACAATTTCATCTTGATACATCTAGCTGCTCAAAGTTATCTTCAACTGGTGCTTCCCCTCTTCACTTCACACCCAGTTAATTAGGAAGTTCTCTCAAGACTCCACAAAAGCTGGGCACTGTGGCAACGCACTCACTTGTAATCCCAGAGACTCCTGGGACTGAGGCAGAAGAATTGCAAGTTAGGCCAGACTAGGCAACTTAGGGAGGCCCTGAGCAACTTAGTGAGACCCTGTCTCAAAAGAAAAAAATAAAAAGGGTTGGGGATGTGACCAAGCAGTTAAGCACCCCTAAATTCAATCTCCAGTACAAAAAAAATTTACATCAAAATGTCCCCCAAGTTCCTCAAGTACCAGTTACCATTTCCCCTCACCTTGATGCCTGAGGTAGCAAAAAGGTCTCCCTGCTTCTAGAAGTAGCCACAGTGTCCTTTCCCCCTAATTTTCTCTATCTTTTCTGACACTGCCCTTGTCAATCCACCATTGCGTTTTTTTCTGGGCTGCTACAATTGTCTCTTAACTGAACTCCTAACTTGGCAATCAAAGGGGTCCTCTAGAAGTATAAATCGAATTTGGCACTTCTTGAGTGGCTTCCTGATACATTTATTATGACCCACAAAGCCTATTCCTGAATTCTATAACCTCATTTTCTGTATTTATTAATCACATAGAATGTTCTTTAAAAAACTTCAGTCAGATTTTGTCATTCTTCAGATTAAAAAACTTTCAAAGTCAAGTAATCCTTACCACACTGCACAATGTTATATTTGTTAAGAATATTTTTGGCTCTAAGTAATGGAAAAACTGACTAATGATGCCTTGAACAAGAAGGGGTTTATTTTTCTCATAGAACAAGAAACCCAGGGTAGGCAGTTAGTGGTATCAGTATGGTTTTTTGAGGATTCATGAAATGCTCAGGTTCTTTCTTTTTTCCTCTTAGCACGTTGGCATTCTACCTTCTGCTTGTTGCTTCATTGTTCCAAGATGGTTCTTACAGCTCCAGACATCACGTTTATCACCGACGTTCAAGGTGAGTAAAAGGCATCACAGCGGTGCCAGCAAAAATATTCCTGCTCCAGTGCGTTTTCATTTATCATTTCTTCCAGACAGAAAGTGTTTCCCCCCAGATTTTTGCATTGTTTATTCTTTGTAACAATTCAGGTCATAGCACAAATGTCATTTCAGAGAAATGAGTTACTAAGTGAAAATAGTCCCTCCTTGTTCCCTATCACTATCTGATTTGGGGGTTTTGTTTGTCATTCTCATAGAAATATGTGTTAGTTTGCCAGGGTTGCTGTAACAAAGAAACCAGAAATGCATTGTTTGATGGTTCTGGGGCTGGAAGTCTGAGATCCAGACTTCAGGGGCAGTTGACATCTTACAAGGCTGTGAGGGAAGTACCTGTTCCAGGCCTCTCTCCTTGCCTTGTGCACAGCCACCCTCTCCCTGTCTTCATGTTGTCTTTCCTTCATAAGTTACTGTGTCCAAATTTCCTTCTCTTATTACAACACCAATCAGAATAGAACCCACCTTAATGACCACATCATTTTGACTTGATTGCCTCTATAAAGACCCAATGTCCAAAGAAGGTCACATTCTGAGATTCTGGGATATTATGTAATGTGAATTTCCCAGGAGGACACAACCAGCCAATAACAAACTCAGTAAACATGTGCTCAAAAGATGGATACATTTTACACACAGCCACCATTTATCAAGTGTTTAAAGGTATCAAGGGCTACCTTGATTTTATCTTCTAAAAATTCTTTTTAGATATACATGACAGTAGAGCATATTTTGACATATTATATGTACATGAAACATATTCTAATTAGGATCCCATTCTTGTGGTTATACGTGATATGGAGATTTACTGTGGTATATTCATATATAAATATAGGAAAGTTATGTATGATTCATTCCATTCTTTCCTATTCCTTTCTCCCCTTCCTTCCCTCATTCTCCTTTGTCTAATCCACTCAACTTCTATTCTTCCTCTTCCACCCCCTTGTTGTGTGTTAGCGTTCACATATCAGTGAACATTTGACCTTTGGTTTTGGGGGGATTGACTTATTTCGCTTAGTATAGTAGTCTCCAGATCCATCCATTTACCAGGAAATGTCATAAAGTCATTCTTATGGCTGAGTAATATTCCATTGTATATATACCACATTTTCCTTATCTATTCATCTGTTGAAGGACACCTAGGTTGGTTCCATTGCTTAGCTTTTGTGAGTTGAGCTGCTTTAAACATTGATGTGGCTGAGTCACTGTAGTATGCCTATTTTAACTCCTTTGGATATACACCAAGGAGTGGGATAATGGCGTCAAATGGTGGTTCCATTTCTAGTTTTCTGAGGAATCTTCATACTGCTTTCTAGAGTGGTTGCACCAATTTGTAATCCCACCAGCAGTGTATGAGTGTATCCTTTTCCCCATATCCTGGCCAACATTTATTGTTGCTTGTGTTCTTGATTGCTGCCATTCTGAGTGGACTGAGATAAAATCTCAGTGTAGTTTTGATTTGAATTTCTCTTATTGCTAGAGAAGTTGAGCATTTTTTTATATATTTGTTGACCATTTGTATTTCTTCTGTGAATTGCCTGTTCAGTTCCTTTGCCCATTTATTGATTGGTTTATTTGATTTTTTTTTTTTTGGTGTTTTTTGAGTTTTCTACCATTCTGTAGGTTTGCTCTTCATGCTTTTGATTGTTTGCTATGAAGAAACTGTTTAATTTGATACCATCCCATTTATTGATGCTTAGTTTTACTTCTTGTACTTTAGAAGTCTTAGTGAGGATGTTGGTTCCTAAGCTGACATGATGGAGAGTTGAGCATACTTTTTCTTCTTGTAGGCACAGGGTCTTGGGTCTAATGCTTAGGTCCTTGATCTACTTTGAGTTGAGTTTTGTGCAAGATGAGAGATAGGGGTTAAATATCATTCTACATATGGATTTCCAGTTTTCTCAGCACCATTTGTTAAAGAGGCTATCTTTTCTCTGTATGTTTTTAGAACCTTTGTCTAGTATGAGATACTGTACTTATGTGGGTTTGTCTCTGTGTCTTCTCTTCTGTTCCATTGGTCTTCATGTCTGTTTTGGTGCCAATACCATGCTGTTTTGTTACTATAGTTCTATAGTATAATTTGAGGTCTGGTATTGTGATGCTTCCTGCCTCTCTTTTCTTGCTAAGGATTGTTTTGGTTATTCTGGGACTCTTATTTTTCCAAATGAATTTCATGATTGCTTTTTCTATTTCTATGAAGAAATTCATTGGGATTTTAATAGGAATTACATTAAATCTGTATAGCGCTTTTAGTAGTATGGCCATTTTGACAATATTAATTAAGCCTATCCAAGAACATGGGAGATCTTTCTATCTTCTAAGGTCTTCCTCAGTTTCTTTCCTTAGCGTTCTGTAGTTTTCATTGTAGAACTTTCACGTCTTTTGTTAGACTGATTCCCAAGTATTTTATTTTTTTTGAGGCTACTGTGAATAGGATAGTTTTCCCAGTTTCTCTTTCAGCTGATTCATCATTGGTGTATAGAAACGCAGTTGATTTATGGGAGTTAATTTTATATCCTGCTGCTTTGCTGAATTTATGAATTCTAGAAGTTTTCTGGTGGAGTTTCTTGGGTCTTCTAAAAATAGAATCATCTTTTTGGCAAATAGGGATAGTTTGAACTCTTTTCCTATTTGCATCCTTTTAATTGATTTTAAGGCATTTTATCTTATCTCTTCATTTTATGAAAGAAGATGTCTAGAGATGCAGTGGGTAGTATAGTGGTATTGTGGAGGCAAGGAAGAAACTGAGTGTTTTGAGCAAAACAGGAAAATGTCAAGACTTTGTTATCTTTGCTCAGATGGGATCATGACTAGAGAAGACAAATAGAGAGTTTTGACAGGTTGGAAAACTATTTTTGTAAAGGGCGGTGGATGTGGCCCAATAAAACTTTATTTATAGTATTCCTAAAAGTTGGTGGCATGATAAGTTTGGCTTACAGAGTATAGTTTGTCAAAACCTGGGTTAACAAATTTTCACTTTGATTTTTTTTTTCTTTTTGCTTTCCTAAGAGTCCGTCGATTTTGTGAATTTAGAAACACTACTGACCTGGTGTCTTTGAGATGGCCAGTATTTGCTTCCTGTCTCAGGGCTGTCTGAAACCATTCAGAGTCTAAGAGAGATTCGGAGAAAGTCCACAGATGCCCTTTGTAATATCCTTTCCTCTGGGAGCTTCTCTGTTGTCACCCTGTGCTAAATGTAAGCTTATTTCTCGTGATGATGGAGGAGAGCTGCCAGGGATAGAGCGGTAAAGCCTGCCAGTCCGGCGTTTTGTTCCTGGCTCAGGGATGTGGCTTTGGAGCTAACTGTTCCAATTCTCTGTGACATGATTTCTTTCCTGAGGAGACTGGGAAAAAAATCTTTCTCTGTGGATGCAGTCCTTATTCCAGCTTGGTGGTAATGGGAATAAAAACTGGCATATTGTGCAGGGTAAGAGTAGACCAATTTAGGTGCGTTGAAGAGTCTCCCTCATTGCCTAAGCATTTATATTTTATTTTCAACTTGAGTCCTGTGCAGCTTTGGTGAGTTTCTCGGTTTCCACTGATCACAGGCCTTACAGACTTGGTCTCATCTTGTTGGTTCTCCATCTTCCCAGCCCCATGCTAGTCCTTGGAGATGTTCTCTTTTCAGATCTGGACTCAAGAGTGAGATGGGGTTTTCCATTTGCCCCAACCCTCCACCCCAGTGGCATTGGCCTTATAATACCAGGCCTGTTCCCTTGTAAGGATGGTCACCCCCTAACATCTTCAGGAAATTGTTTCAAACCCCCTTCAGATACCAACATCCAGTTCTACTCAGACCCTATATACACAGTGGCTTGGTGTTTGTGTGTAACCTACACAGAGCCTCTTGTATACTTCATCTCTAGATTACTTATTTCTCATTCGATGTAAACACAATGTAATAAGTTCTTACACTGTATTGTTTAGGGAATGATAACAAGAAATCTATATTCTCAGTGTAGATGCATATTTTTTCCCAAATTTTTTGATCTATGGTTGTTGAACCCAAGTGTGCTGAGCCTGTGGGTATGGAGGGTTGACTGTAGTTTACAATCAAAGAACTGGCACCTGGGAACAAAGAAGAACCAACAGAAATGTGGGAGATAAGTCTAATAAAGATTTTACAATAGGGCGCCCTGGTTTGAAACTCCTCCATGTTTTCAAGGAAGAAAATCTTACTTTTTTCCTTATTACATAGGAACACACGGACCGCTACTTCTGGCAATATGGTAGACTAAATGTCCTGCAAAGACACCTAATATACAACTTCTAGGAATGCTAGATATAATACAACAGACATACTCTAAACACATGACTGAAATCACAAGAACATAAGAGAAATTTCCAGGAGCCAAGGACAGAGAGGGAGCTGGAAACCTGTGGCCAGCTCCTGAAGCGCTGGCTCCCAAGTCAGTTTCACTAACTGGGGCTTTCCTGCCGGTGGCTGAACAGGGGTAGGTCGAGGGGCTGAGATCCATGCAGGGTGGAGAGCTGAAACTTAAAGACAGAATGCCAAGGGATGCATCTTGAGTAGACTGGACAGGAAAATCATTCAGCTGTTGGCAAAGAGGTGGCAAGTACTGGTCTATCATGCTCTAAACTCTAGGTTGAAAAATGTCCTCTCTGACATAATTTAGACTTCCCATGCTTAAGTTTGGAACTTGAATTTATTTTACCTGGATCTCTGGGAAATCTCAGTCTGAGACGTTAAAGTAGTCCTTGTTTGGAACACTCAGGATACCTGGAAAAAATAAATACCCCTACAGAGAGACTAAGTGCCCTCATTGGGTCTCTGTAAGATTCTCCTAGATTAAACCCAAAATATGACTTTCAGGGTTCAGAATTTTGAAACACACAGGAGACGAACCATTGCGTATGACAATGGTAGCAGGAACAACTAAAAGCAAAATCAGATCCCCAAGACCTTCTGATACCAGAGTTATCAGATACAGAATATAAAGTAAGTAGGCTTAATATGTTGAAAGAAATAAACAAAAGTATGTGAAAGGAACAGGATATTATAAAAAGCCATCTAGAACTTTCTGAAAAAGAACCAAACAGAACTTCTAAACATGAAAAAATATCATCACTGAAATTGACTTTGATCGATGAACCAAATAACAAGGGTAGCACTATTGGAGCTTAATTTGCATTTACCTAATGATTAGCAATGTTGAACACTTTTTTCATGTGATATTGGCCATTTTTATATTTCTTTGGGGAAATATCTGGTCAAGTTCTTTGGGTTGTTTTCTTGCTAAGGTGTTGTAGGAATTCTTCAAATCTCCTAGATAATAATCATTTTTCAGATATATGGTATGCAAATATTTCCCCCCATTCTATGGGTTGTTTTTTCACCCTATTTATGGTGTCCTTTGGTGTACAAAAGTTGAAATTTTTTGAGTAATCCATTCTGTTTACTTTTTGTTCCCTGTGCTTTTGGTGTTTTATTCAAGAAATCATTGTCCACTCTAATGTCATGAGATTCTTCCTCAGTTTTCTTTTTCCCTAAGAATTTTATAGCTTTATCTCTTACATTTAAGTTTTGGATCTACTGTCAGTTGATTTTTGTGTAGGGTGTCAAATAATTATCCAAGTTGTCACAATTCCCTGTTGAATGGAGAATTGGCACCCTTGTTGAAATTATTTGACCATGTATGGGAGGATTTATTTCTGGTTCTCTCTTCCATTCATTGGTCTATTAGTCTTTTTTTATGATGGTACCAAACTGATTAAATTACTGTAGGTTTGTAGTAATTTCTGAAATTAGAAAGTATGAGATTTCCAACTTTATTCTTTTTCAAGACTGTTTTGGCTATTTTGAATCCACTGAAATTCCACATGAATTTTCGGATGGGTATCTCTGTAAAAACTTCTGTGGTTTTAATTGCCTTGACTTCATATGTCACTTTGGATAGTACTGACTTCTTTACAGTACTAAGTCTTCCAATCCATGAGCACAGGGTATCTTTCCATTTACATGTAATAATACCCCCTATCTACAGTTTGCTTTCCATGGTTTCAGTTACCTGGCGTCAACTGTGATCCAAACATTAAATGGAAACTTCCAAAGTAAAAATCATGTTTTAAATTTTATGCCATTCTGAGTAGTATGAAGAATTCTCATGCTGTCCCATGCCATCCTTATAATCATCCCTTCATCCAGGGCATCACTCTGTCGTTGCTTATAGCCTTCTTAGATATCAGATCAACTGTTGTGGTATCACAGTTCTTGTGTTCAGGTAACCCTTGGTAGTAACCTAAGGCTCTGTCATGAGCCTGCACCATTCACCTCACTCCATCTCATCATGTAGGCAGAGCATCATATCACAGCATCACCAGAAAGGTGGGTGCAGTACTTAGGATGTTTTGAGAGAGATACCATATTCACAGAACTTTCATCACAGTATATTGCTAAAAATGTTCCATTTTTAGTAGCTATTAACCTTTGACTGTGCCTAATTCATAAATTAAACTTTACCATAGGTATGTATTTACAGGAAAAAACATAGTACACATAGAATTTACTACTATCCCTGATTTTAGGCACCCATGTGAGGTCTTGGATTGTATCCCCTCTAGTTGAGGGGGAACTATTGTATTGATGTCTTCTTTAATTCAGTTAAGTAGCATTTTATAGTTTTAATTGTACAAATACTTTGCCTTCTTTGCTAAGTTTATTTCTGATATTTTGTTCTTTTTGATGATATTATATGAATTGTTTTCTTATTTCTGTTTTGGTTGTTAATCGTTATTATGTAGAAATACAAATTAGTTTTATGTTTTGATTTTGCATTCTATAATTTTGAGAAATTTATTCTAACAAGTCTGTTTGTTTTTGTATGTATGTGTATGTGGGAGAATCCTTAAGGATTTGTATGTATAGTAGCATATTTACTACAAGAAAAGATAATTTGATTTCTTATTTTCCAATTTGAATTCTTTTTATTTCTTTTTCTTGCCTAATTTCTCTGGCAAGGATTTCCAACACTGTTTTTTTTTTTAATATTTTTTAATTGTCAATAGACTTTTATTTATTTTATTTTTTTCATTCTTTTATTTTTATTTACTTATTGATTCATTGAACACAAATGGAGTACAGCTATTGTTTCACTGGTTGTACACAAAGTAGAGTCACACCATCTGTGCATTCATGCATGTACACAGGGCAATGGTATCTGTCACACTTTCTGTTATTGTTTTTACCCCCCACCCCGCCCCCACCCCTCCCTTCCCTCTATGCTATCTATCCTACCTCCATTCTTGCCACCCTTCCCCCCGCATTATGCATCATCATTCATTTATCAGAGAGACCATTCGGCCTTTGGATTTTTGGGATTGGCTGATCTCACTTAGCATAACAGTCTCCAACATCATCCATTTACCTACAAATGCCATAATTTTATTCTTCTTTATGGCTGAGTAATATTCCATTGTGTATATATACCACAGTTTCTTTATCCATTCATCTACTGAAGGGCATCTAGGTTGATTCCATAATCTAGCTATTGTGAATTGAGCAGCTATGAACATTGATGTGGCTGCATCACTGTAGTAATCTGATTTTAAGTCCTTTGGGTATAGGCCAAGGAGACTTTTATTTTTTTATAAGTGGTGCTGAGAATCAAACCCAGTGCCTCACACACACTAGGCAAGCACTCTGCCACTGAGCCACAACCCAGCCCCTCTAACACATGAATGGCAAAATTGGGCATGCTTGTCCTTTTCCTGAGCTTTAGTGGAAATGTTTTAGTCTTTGACTGTAGGACTATAAGTTGCTGTGAGTTTTTTATGACCTTCATTGTACTTGGGACGTTTCCTTCCATGTCTAGTTTGTAGAGTATTTTTATTATGAAAGGTTGCTGAATTTTGCCAAATGCTCTGTGTCAACTATGATCATGTGGGGTTTTTCTCACCTTTGTTCTGTGAATGTGCTGTGTTACACTGATTGAATTTCACATGTTGAAACATCCTTTTCATTTCAGGAATGAGTCCCACTTGATACAATCCTTTCAATATACTGTTAAATTATATTTCTTAGTATGTTCTTGAGGATTTTTGTGTCAACGTGCATTAAAGATATTGGTCTACGGTTTTCTTGTGTCTGTGGATTTGGGGTTAGGGTAATGATGGTATCCCAGAATCAGGTTTAGAAGTGTTTGTTTTCTCTTCAGTTTTTTGAAAGAGCCTGGGAACAATTGACATTAATTTTTCTTTTACTCTTTGGTATAATTCACCTGTAAAATCTGGTCCTGAGCCAGATTTGTTGGGAGGTTTTTGATCACTACACCAATCTTCATATTTATTATAGGTATGGTAAAATTTTCTGTCTCTTTACAATTCAGTCTTGGTGAATTTTGTGTTTCTAGAATTTCTCAATTTCATCAGGGTATACAATTCGTTGGCACACAGTTGTTCACAGCACTCTCTTGTACTTTTATTTTTCTGTGAAAATTGGTAATACTTTTCATTCTTTTATTCCTGACCTTATTTGAGTCTTTTCTCTTTTTGTCTTAGCCTCGTTAACATTTCATCAGTTTTTGTTGTTGTTGTTTGTTTTCTTTTTTGCGGTGCTGGGGATTGAACCCAGGGCCTTGTGCATGTGAGGCAGGCACTCTACCAACTGAGCTATATCCCCAGCCCCCATTTCATCAGTTTTGTTGATCTTTTTGAAGAATAAACTTTTGGTTTTATTTTGTTTTTGTTTTTTCTATTGCTTATTTTCCATATTGTTTATCTTTGCTCTCATTTTTACCCTCCATCCCTGCCCCTTCTGCTAGCTTTGGGTTTAGTTCTTCTTTTTCTAGTTCCTTAAGGTATAAATTTAGGTTGTTGCTTTCTCATTTCCTCCTTTACTGCCTATCTTTGTGTTCAGTTGTGTTTTTTGTAGGGACATATCTTCTCATTTTCTTTCGTTTTTTTCCACTAGAAATTTTCTTCTTGATTATCCTAGGTATTACATAAGATATACTAGCAGTCTATTTTAAACTGATAACATACTTATTCAGCTATACAAAAAAACTACTCCTTTGGATATACTCCCCTTTATGATATTGATGTCACCATTACATTTTAATATATTGTGTGTCACTAATATATGTTTATCATTTTTTGCTTCTGTTTTAAATCCTTTGCAAGAATATAATGTGGAGGTATGAACTAAAATCATAATACTGGTTTTGTATACATTCATGTATTTCCTTACCAAAGGACTTCATGTTTTCACATGGCTTTGAGTCGCTAGCATCCTCTCATTTCAACTTGAAGGAATTACTTTGGCATTTCTTTTGATGGTCTCTTCTATTTCATTGCTTGAAATTAATCTGTTTAAATTGTGTATATCCTCCTGCATCAGTTTGGGTAAATCATATGTCTTTAGAAATTTGTTGATGTCTTCAAGATTTTCTATTTTATTTGAGTATAAATTTTCAAAGTAGTTTGTAATTATTTTCTGTAGTGGCTGTTGTGATATTTCCATTTTCATCATGAATTTTGGTAATTTGGGTTTTCTTTCTCTTCATTAGTGTAGCTAAAGGCTTATCAATTTTATCTAATTTTTCAAAGAACCAACTTTTGGTTTTGTCAATTTTTAGAATTGTTTCTTTTGTTTCAATTTAATTGATTTCAGCTTTGGTTTTAATTATTTCCTTTCTTCTACTGCCTTTGGTGTTGATTTGTTCTTTTTCCATGTTTTTGAGATGTAAGGTTAAGTAATTTATTTGTTGACTTTGTATTCTTTAAATAAATGAGCTCAATGCAATGAAATTTCCTTTTAGCACTGCCTTCATAGTGTCCCAGAGATTTTGATATATTGTATCATGCTCTCATTACCTCTAAGTATTTTTCTATTTCCTCCCTGATTTCTTCTGCTATCCATTCATCATGCAATAGCATGTTATTTAGTCTCCAGGTGTTGGAGTAGCTTCTATTTTTCATTTTTATCATTGATTTCTAGTTTCATTTCATTATGATCTGATAGAATGCAAGATAATATTTCTATTTTTGTATTTGCTAAGAGTTGCTTTGTGGCATAACATGTCTATTTTAGAGAAGGATCCAGGTGCTGCTGAGAAGAAAGTATATTCACTTGAAGATGGATGAAATACTCTGTATATGTCCATTAAGTCTAAATTATTGATTGTACTATTTAGTTCTACAGTTTGTTTTGTTTTTGTTTGGAAGATCTATCCAGTGGTGAGAGGTGTGTTAAAGTCACCCAGTATTACTGTGCTGTGGTCTGTTTGATTCTTGAAATCAAAGGGTTATGAGGATGGAAACCCCCACTTATTTACACAGTCCATGTGCATGGTTTGTTTTTTCCTAAACTTTTCACCTTCAGTCTATGGATGTCTCTTCCTAGAAAGTGAGTCTCTTGAAGACAGTATATTGTTTTTAAAAATCCAATCTGCCAGTCTATGTCTTTTGATTGATGAATTTAGGCCATTAACATTCAGGGTTTTTATTGAGATATGATTAGTATTCCCAATCATTTTGATTTATTTTTGATTTTTAACTTGACTTAGTTTCTGCTTTGATTGACCTTTCCTTTAGTGTAGCTCCTCCCTTTGCTGGTTTTCTTTCTTTTAATTATTTCCTCCTCATGGAACATTTTGCTGAGTGGCTTTCTAGTTGTGAGTTCTTTTAACTTTTGTTCATAATGGAAGGTTTTTATTTCATCTTCAAATCTGAAGCTTAGTTTTTCTGAATATAAAATTCTCAGATGGCATCCATTTTTTTTCAGAGCTCGATATGTTATTCCAGGTCCTCCTGGCATTGAGGGTCTAAGTTGAGAAATCAGCTGAGATCCAAATTGGTTTCCCCCTATATGTAATTTGATTTTTTTTCTCTCACAGCCTTTAAAATTCTATCCTTACTATGTATGTTAGTCATTCTCATTATAAAGTGCCTTGGTGTAGGTTTGCTATAATTTTTACATTTGGGATCCTGTAAGCCTCTTGTAGGTGATTTTTCCATTTCATTCTTTATATTTGGGAAATTTTCTGATATTATGTCATCAAAAAGATTGTGCATTTCTTTGGTTTGTATCTCCATGCCTTTGTCTATTCCGATAAATCTTAATTTGGTCTTTTCATGTTATTCCCTTAATTCTTGGAAATTCTGTTCATGGTTTCTTACCATCTGTATAGACAACTTTATTTTCAAGAGTGTATATTTTGTCCTCATTGTCTGAGGTTCTGTCTACAGGTCTAGTCTGTTGGTGATACTTTCCATTGAATTTTTAATTTGGCTTATGTTTCCTTCATTTTGAGGATTTCAGCTTGATTCCTTTTTATAATGTCTGCCTCTGTATTGAAGTGATTTTTTTACTTCCTGTATCTTCTCTCTGATACCATCGTTTATTTTGAAGATCAGTCTAACCATGTACCTTCTAAACTCCTTCTTTGATGTTTCTTCCGTATTATCTGTGGATTCTATTATTTGATCATCTTGGTTTTTTTGAGGTGCTTTGTTCCCTTGTTTTTTCATGTTGTTTGTGTGGCTTCCCATCTAGTAGTGTGGAACTGAAGCAGTACATTTTCTACCCTGTAGCCTTAGTGTCCCTGAATACTTCCAGTACCTCACCTTTAAAGGAGAGACCAATATTAACAGTACCCAAAGCAAACAATATGCAACTTTAAACCAGATGGCTCCTACTAAGAGATCTACGTTTTGTCACAATAAACAGAAATTATTTGTTCAATTATTGAATACAATATCAACAGCAAGTTTGTTAAAAGGGTTTACTATTTCAAATATTGGATGAAGGGGGAACAGAATTAGTGTATGATGTGATGTTTATGAGGGAAGAGGAGAGAAGATAGAGGTAAAAATTTATAGACGAGCAAAGGAGGAATTAATAGAGGTTGGCTATGAGCATGTGAGAAGTGAGAAAGAATCCAGGGAGACAAGTGAGAGAAAAAATATATACAAGTTTTTTTAAAAAGCAAAAATATAAGAATACACAACAAAACTAATATACTATTCAGACATCCCATTCCTCAATAAATTGATGCATGAAAAATATGTGGATTCAAATATGGTAGAGATGTGGGGGTAGGGAGGAAAGTCTGTATGGAAAATTGATTACCTCCATTGGCTTTCAATTATTTTGTTAACTTCTCTTCTCCACTGATAAGTGGGTTGTCTGAAGTTTAATGGTAACTCCAGTCCAGTGGATGCCAGACGGGGTGACTGGGTGATCCTATAGCAAGATGCCCTCAAGCCCTCTTCCTGTCTTCCCACCCATTGTAGCTAGCCCCTTCTGTCCTCACACATTTCAATACTCACTGAGCTGGAGAGAGTCCAGTTTTCTCCAGTTTCTCCAGCCTATGCTCCCCACAGGGAAATGCTCCCAGTTTACAGCTTTCCACAGGCTTGCCAGGCCCAGACTGGCCTATACAGATCCAGCTGCAATCTAACCAACCTGGGCTTCAACTTACCCAGGCTCTGCCTTGCTGTTCAAAGATCTCAGTGCCATTCCAACTTGCAGAGAGACCACCAGGGATGCACTCACACAAAGGAGCACCCTTGCAAAGAGGCAGCCAGATGGCAGCCACTATCACATCCAGCAGGAAGACCTCAGGTGCAACCAGACCTGCAGGTACCTCAACAATATATCTCCAGGCTCTGGCCTATGTCCCCAGACTGAGGCAGCCTGCTCTGAGATGGTATGGGGGCAATGGCAAGCCTACAGGCCCTGGTCAGTGTTCCAAGATGGCAGTTGCCTCATGTAACCAAACCTGTGGGTACCCTGACAGTCGACTTCCAGTTAGCAATGGGCAGTGGGCATTTCGTGGGCAGTCTGTGGGTGGTCTGCAAACTAATGGCAAGTGCTTAGCGAGTGGACATCAGGCAGTGGGTGATGGGCAGGCAAAAGGTGGGCAAACAGGCAACTGTCTGGTGGTTGGCAGTGGTCAGCGAGCAATCTGTAGCCAAAAGGTGGTGATACACTGGCAAAAGGCTGGTGATTGTGGTGGACAAATGAGAGGTAGGCAAACAGCAGGGGTTCAGTTGGCTGTGAGGGCTGTCTCACAGAGAAACAGTATTTCCTCTCCTTGAATCCTGAGTCATGGAGCAACAAGGAATGCAGCCTCCCTCTAGTTCACCGTCTTGGATCTCACCATTAGTTTTTTAAATCCATATTTTCTTTAGTTCTTTGAGCATATTTACAACAGTTGTTTTGAAAGATCAACACACGTAAATCTAAGGAATTTCTGTTCACAAATGATAAATCCTCTGAAAGAGAAATTAGAAAAACTACTCCATTCACAATAACCTCAAAAAAAAATTACTTGGGAATCAACCTAACAAAAGAGGCGAAAAACCTCTACAGTGAAAACTACAGAACACTAAATAAAGAAATTAAAGAAAACCTTAGAAGATGGAAAGATCTCCCGTGTTCTTGGATAGGCAGAATTAATATTGTCAAAATGGCCATACTACCAAAAGTGCTATAAAGATTCAATGCAGTTCCAATTAAAATCCCAATGATGTTTCTCATAGAAATAGAGAAAGCAATCATGAAATTCATCTGGAAGAATAAGAGATCCAGAATAGCCAAAGCAATCCTGAGCAGAAAAAGTGATGCAGGAGGTATCACAATACCAGACCTTAAACTCTACCATACAGAAATAGTAACAAACGGCATGGTATTGGCACCAAAACAAACAGGTAGACCAATGGTACAGAACAGAAGACACGGAGCCCAACCCACATAAATACAATTATCTCATACTAGACAAAGGTACCAAAAACATAAAATGGAGGAAAGATAGCCTCTTCAACAAATGATGCTGGCAAAACTGGAAATCCATATGCAACAAAATGAAATTAAACCCCTATCTCTGACCTTGCACAAAACTCAACTCACAATGGATCAAGGATCTAAGAATTAGACTAGAAACCCTGCACCAAATAGAGGAAAAAGTAGGCCCAAATCTTGAGACTTGGTTTCTGGACATTGCTTTCAATTGAATGGGCCATAATTCCATTTATTTGTAAGCCTTGTAATTTGTTGTTGTTGTTGTTAAAAATTGGGTATTTGAGATAACGGTCACCTCTCCCAGTCTTTATTTACTGTGGGGATATGGTATCACCCAAAGAAGCGAAAGCTTGAGGTATTCTTAGATCTTTTGTGGACATACATATTCACTAAGTCTGTGTGTGAGGCTCTTCTCCAAATCCCTTCAATATACATCAACTTTTGAATATCTTCATTTCCCTAAGAGTCTTGTCCCTGTTTCTAGAACTCTATTGTGTTATTCTCCCTGTGATCTCTTGCATCTAGATGTTCATGAGTATGAGGTTTCCCTGCAGTTTTCATATGCTATGGCACCTCCCATTCATGACTTCCAAACTATGAAGCCATTCCTGTTAGATGTCTTGGTCAGGTGCTGCAGAAACCAGTCCCTTGAGCAGCCCACAGACAGGGCCAAGTGTTGCACGTAAGTCTCATTCTGCAGGAGAATTGAGAATTGGGGTATTTCAACCCAACCATAACTTGCCAGAGAGGGAGTGGGACAAGTTTGAGGGGAAAAAAAATTCTTAACATTTTGAGTGTGGCTTACTCTTGGTTGGACTTTCAGTTGTTTGCTTCAGATCTTTGACTGGTTTCCAGAGCTTCCACAAAGTTATTTTAATCAATTTTTAGTTTGTATTTGATATTTCTTTGGGGGAAATGAGGGCCTGGAGCTTCCTGTTCTCCCATCTTGCTGATGTGACTTCAGAAATAAACTCTTAAGCACATACAGAATATTTTTTAAAAAATAGGTTTTATGTCAGTTCAAAAATCTGGTCTTAACAAGTGTTAAAAATTAGCACTATAGTATACAGAAAATTTCCTTCTCTATAATGTATTTAAGGTTAGACAATAATATAAAAGAAATCTTAAAAATTTCAAACCGCATAATATGTAATTCTTAGGTTACAGAAGAAATTCAACTCAGTTAAACTACTTAAGAATTAAAGTGGCATTCAGCCACCTTTCTAACAGATTATTAATATCCAAAATAAATAACTCAAATTTTAACACCAAAAATCCAAATAATGCAATCAATAAATGGAAAAAATGGGCCAAGAAAGTACTTTTTGAAAGAAGTACAAGTGACCAATAATTATATGAAAAGATGTTCAAAATCTTTAGCCAACAGGAAAATGCAAATCAAAATGACATTGAAATTCCATCTCACCCCAGTCAGAATGGTAATCATCAAAAATAACAATAAATGCTGCTGAGAATATGGGAAAGAGGAACTCATATACATTGTATGAGAATGTAAATTAGTAAAGTCACTGTGAGTCAGTGTGGAGGTTCAAAAAACTATAAATAGAACTACTACATGATCCGGGTCTGACACTCCTTGGTGTATATCTGAAAGAATTAAGGTCCGCATAGTAAGAGAGATACCTGCATACTCATGTTCATTGTGGCACAATTGTTAATAGCCAAGTTACAGAATCAGCCTAAGTGCCTGTTGATAGATAAATGGATAAAGAAAATATGGTATATATACACAATGGAGTTTTATTCCCCATAAATAAGAATGTGAAGGAAATGCATAAAACTGAAAGCCTTATGTTAAATTAAATAAGGCAGACTCAGAAAGATAAGTATCATGGATTTTCTGTTATGTAGAATCCAGTGGGGGGAAAGAAGATGACATGAATGTAGAGGGGAGACTATTAGTGACAAGGAAAGGAACCATGGGGGCGGTAATGGGGTTGGCAGTAAGATACATTCATATGTGAATATGACACAATAAAAACCACTATTCTGTATAATTAATATGTACTATTGAAAAAAGTAAAAAAAATTAAAATGTCATGGAAGCATTTCAGATTGAACAAAAGAAAATTTAAAATATTTAGAATTTAGTAACATCATTAACAAAAAATTGTACATATAAAAACTTGTTGGTTACAGCTAAAATGGATTTAGAGGGAACGTTATACCAATATCAGAAAGTCAATGAACCAAGTAACGCTACATTATCTCCAGCACACAAAGTAATGCCTGCCACATAATAGACACACAAATATTTGTTGAGTGAATTGTTGAATAAATCTAACTTAAGAAATTAAATAAAGGAGAACAGAGTTGATACAAAGAAAGAAGGCAAAAGGAAATAGCAATAAAATGAATATTATTAAAATAGAAAATAAAAATCTAATGGAATAAGTTAAACTCAAAAGTTAGTTTTTCCAGAAGTCTGATTTTATGGACTAACATAGGACAATTATGGCATTAAGTCATAGGTTGGTTACCCTGGTAAGAACTGTATTCAGGTAAGCTGCATGTAAAAGAGCTAGTATTTCTGTTTGAAAAATGTTTAGAGGCCCAAATTTGAATACTGACATGCCAAGATTTTTTTTTAATACTATTTTTCTATTGACAAGGAGTAAGAGGATGCCAGTATAATGATAACCTGACCTGTTCCCTCTCCAGATGGGGGACGCAAGTGGGGATTAGTCAGGATAATCACACAGAATGTGAATTCAGGAATTTGTTCATTGCAGCATTTTCCTATGAGCATTGAGAGCTTGACTGTCCCAGATCCACTTTGTTGGCCTTGGGTACTTGTTTCTATGTGACCTATGACAAAAGCACAGGCATGAACCCTCCCTTAGAAGGCTATTGTAATTGCATCTTGGCCTATGACTGACTTCACTGGTGGGCTCTTGGCCGGAGAAGTAGCTGAGACACACAGGACATGCTTCCTCCTCGCAGCTCATCATCTAGACTTCTTTCCATTCAGCTACTACACTAAACTGACATTCAAGGTTGACTCATTTTGATTTGGTGATTTGAGCAATCAACTGTCACTTGCATTTTACCTTTATTCTACTTTTCTGGGTATGTTTTCATAAATTGCTTTGCTGGAAAAATCTAACATTAGGGAAGATGAGGCATTCATTCATCAATGCAACTAATATTTATTGAACATTTATTTGCCACATCTATAGAAAAAATTGTGAATAAATATTCTATCTTCCTTGCTGGCAAAAAATATCTTTAATGGAATTACTGCCTGTGTGTGACTCAATGTGCAACCATGTTTTTGCAGGGGGCTTCTAAATGACACCAGGGTTGTAGTCCTCACCACTTTTTGCACGCTAGTCACAGTGATATTGTTGATCTTATTTCCTCCCCTGGAACACCAGGATTTTCCAAGCAAAACAAGTCCTGAAATGCAATATGCCTTCAGAAATATTGCTGAAAGTGGCGGGATATGCAAAAGAAACTGCAGCAAGACTCATCAAACTAGCAGTCCAGGACAGAGAGTTGGAAAACGAAAATGACTAAGAGCTCAATGGACCTCAGGCAGGATGAGGCAGCTTTTTCAAGTAGAAGCCCCAGTTCAGACCTGCATTGAGACAAAGCTTCAAGAGAGGTCAGCAATATTGACCAGAAGGAGGATTTCAAATGCTCAGAGTCTAAAGAGAGTGTTAGTCTTTTCTGCCACCCTCGCACTTGGAGTTTTATTCAGCTGAAATATAAATGCCAAGGTTGGCTCTGGTGCAAAATATTTTATTTATAAAGCAATTATTCTCAAAGGTTTTAGCCTCAGAACTCTTAAAGGTTTTGGGTTCTCAAAACCTTTTTTTTTTTTTTTTTTTTTTTTTTATACCAGGGATTAAACCCATGGGCACTTAACCACTGAGCCACATCCCCAGCCCTTTTTATTTTTTAAGACTGCGTCTTGCTATGTTATATGGAGGCTGGCTTCAAACTTGTGATCCTTCTGCCTCAGCCTTCTGAGTCACTGGGATTGTAGGCTGTGCCTTCACAAAACTTTTTAATAAATAAGGTTTGTCATATAATCACATATGCTATCATAAACTTCCGTTATCATTATTAATGTTTAATGTGTTAGAAACTAAAACATTTGGATTGTGTAGAGGGACATAAGGGGGGAGGGGGTGGGGGAAGGAATGATAGTGGACCGAGAATGACATCATTACCCTTTGTACATGTATGATTACATGTGAATTTATATCTTGTAAAACCATAGAAATGAGAAGTTGTACCCCACTTGTGTACAACGAATCAAAATGCAGTCTGTAAAAATAAAAGATAAGAATAAAAATTTTGCATGGGAAGCTAAATGTTTTAATAAAAATAACTATTTTAAAATAACATAGTGAGAAGAGAGGCATTTATGTTTTTAATGTCTGGCTTAATAGAAAACAAGTTAGATGTCATATTCCTTTTGCATTTGGTCTGTGGTCATATCCCAAGTCCCAGAGCCACTGAAAACTCCACCATGTATTTGGTAGGGGGTCAAAAAGAAACAGGCCAATAATGTCTTTGGAGACAGTTTTGTCTTTGGTGACTCTTTTTTTTTTTAATGTGGAAACTTTTTATTCCTTAACAAGTAAAAAAGTTTAGTTGTTTCTGAAATGGTCTCAGATGTTCCTTGGGAACCTCGACCACTTTGAGAAGTGCTGTCCTGGAATCTCATAGCTGACAAGGTGCTTTGAACCCATGATGACACTTTCGTCATTTTCACCCGAGTTTTACCCACTGAAGACAAAGGAAGGCAAAGGTATAGCACGGAGACCTGTTCTGTGAGGGCGTCTTTTTAGTTTCCACAGATGAATGAAACATGCCTTATTTTTCTTTTTGTGTTTGTCTTATTTCACTTAACTTGGCTTAGTTCACTTATTTCCATTCATGTTGCTGCGAATGACAAGATTTCATTTTTTTAAAATTTATTGGTGCATATTATGGGTTGTATTTCTGGTATCTCTCAAAAACTCATGTGTGAGACAATGCAAGACATGAAATGATTAGGTTTTAAAAGAGCCTTAATCTGGTTAATCCCCTGATATGGATTAACTGGGTGGTAGCTACAGGCAGGTAGGGAGATAGGTCCCTAGAGGTATGCCTTTGGGGTTTATATTTTGTCTCTAGTGTGTGGATTTAGCTCGCTCGCTCTCGCTCTCTCTCTCTCTCTCTCTCTCTCTCTCTCCCTCTCCCTCTCCCTCTCCCTCTCCCTCTCCCTCTCTCTCCCTCTGTCCTGCCCTGTCTCTATGATATTCTGCCTCAGTTCAGACCCAGAGCTATGGAATTGGCCCACCATGAATGGAATCTCTGCAACTGTGAGCCAAAATAAACTTTTCTTCCTGTATGGTGTTCTCGTCAAGTCTTTTGGTCACAGTGATGAGAAATCTGACTAAAACCACACATTGCAATTATACATAATAGTGGGATCTATTATTGCATATTCATAGATGTATAAAATAAAATAAAATAATATAATTTGGTAAATTTTGTTCTTATTTATGATCAAATAATACTCCATTATGTATATATACCACATTTTGTTTACCGTTCATCCACCAGTAGACATCTAGGATGATTCCATATCTTAACTTTTATGAATAGTGCTACGGTAAACGTGGACAGGTATCTCTTTGGTATAATAGTTCTATTCCCTTCGGATATTACCCAAAAGTGGGATTACTGGATCATATGATAATTCCTTTTTTTGTTTGTTAAAGGAATCCCATACTGTTTTCCATAATGGCTGTACTAATTTACATTCCGAACAAGAGGGTATAAGAGTTCATCTTTCTGTACATTGTCACAAGCATTTGCAATTTTTTTTATCCTTTTGATGATAGCCATTCTAACTGGGGTCTTGATTTGTATTTCCCAGATGATTAATGAGATGGAACGTTTTTCCTTACACTTGTTGGCCATTTTGAGAATTGTCTAGTTAGAGCTTTAGCCCATTTAAAGATTTTTTTCTTATGTGTGTGTTCAACTTTTTGAATTCCTACGTATTCAAAATATTCTCCCTTGTTAGATGACACAGTTTGCAAGTATTATATTTTATAGGTCATCTCTGAACTCTGATTATTTACTTTGCTGTGCAGAAGCTTCTGAGTTTGACATAATCTCTAATCTGTTTTCACTTTCATTGCCTATGTCTTTTGGGGTTCTATCTAAGAAACCATTGCTTACGCTGATGTCTTAAAGGGTTTGCCTAATGTTTTCTTGGAGTAATTTCATAATTTCAGATTTTATATTTAGGTCTTTGACCCATTGTTTGAGTTGCTTTTTGTATATTATGAGAGGAAGGAATCTAGTTTCATTTTCTTCTGCATATGTGTAAGCAATTTTGCCAGTACCATATTTCGAAAAGACTATTTTATCTATAGTATGTTCTTGGCACCTTTGTCAAAAATGTTGACTGTATGTATATGGATTAAATTCTGGGTTCTGTAATCTGTTGCATTGATCTCTCTATCTGTTTTTATGCCAGTATCATGCTGTTTCAGTTTCATAGTTTTGTGGTATATTTTAAGGCCAGGTATTGTGATGCCTCCAACCTTTTTTCTCCCTCAATATTGCTTTGATTATTCTGTGGTCTTTTGTGGTTCCATATTAATTTTAGGGCTGTTCTATATCTGTGAAGAAAGTTATTGCTATTTTGAAGGGGATTACACTGAATCTTTAGACTGCTTTGGGTATTGTGGTTATTTTAACAGTAATAGTTCTTCTGTCCATGAAGATGGGCTATCATTCCCTTTTTTGTATGTGCCCTCTATAATTTCTTTCATCTTTCAGTGTTTTATAATTTTTATTGTAGAGGTCTTTCACTTTCTTGGTTAAATTTGTTGGTAAATATTTTGTAGCTATTGTGTGGGTTTGCATTCATGATTTCTTTTTTAAGCAAGTTCATTATTTGTGTATAAAAATATTATTGCTGTTTGTATTTTTATTTTTATGTACTGCAAATTTACTGAAATTGTTTGAGTCCTAACAGATATTGATGGAGTATTTACGGTTTTCTCTATGTAAAATTACATCATCTGCAAACATGGATAATTTAACTTCTACCTTTCCAATTTGGATATCCTTTATTTTTCTTTAGCCTAATTGCTCTTGCTAAGACTTTATTAAATAAGAGTAGTGAAAGTGGATACCCTTGTCTTGTTCCTGATCTTATAGGAAGTATTTTCAGCTTTTCCCCTCAGTATAATATTGACTCTGGGCTTCTTCATATATAATTTTATATTCCTCCTGTACCTAGTTTGTGGTAGTTTTTATCATGAAGGGATGTGAATGTTATCAAATGCTTTTTCTGCATGTATTGAGATGATCACATGGTTTTTGTCCTTCATGCTGTTGATATGTTGCATCACATTTATTTGCACATGCTGAACCATTCTTCTACTTAGGAATAAATCTCACTTGATCATGGTGAATGACCTTTTAATATGTTGTTGGACTGGATTTTCTAGTATTTTGTTGAGAATTTTTACATCTATGTTCATAAGGGGATTGGTCTATAGTTTTCTTATTCTGTTTCATCTTTGTCTCATTCTGGAATCAGGGTAATGCTGGCCTCATAAAAAGTTTAGCAGTGTTCCTTCCCTTTCTTTTTTTTTTTTTTTTTTTTTTGGAATAGTTTCAGAAGAATTGAAATTAGTTCTTAAAACATTTTGTAGAACTCAGAAGAAAGTCAGCAAGTCTCAGACTTTTTTAGGTGAGAGACTTAATTACTGCTTCAAGCTCATTATTCATTATCTGCCTGTTTAGATTTTCTATTGGATTTTGGAAGCTTTTGTGCATCCAAAAATATATTCATTTCTTCTAGGTTTTCCAAAATTTTAGTGTATAATTGATCATAGTTTCTTATGGACCTTTGTATTTCTGAGGTATCATTTGTAATGTATCATTTTATCTCTAACTTTAATTTGGGTCTTTTCTCTCTCTTTTCTTGGTTACTTTAGCTAATGATTTGTTTATTTGTTTACCTTTTTTTGAAAAACTGTTTTATTGGTTGTTTACATTGTTTTTTATCTCTCTTTTATTTATTCTTAATTTTGGGTTTATTTCTTGCTTTTGTAAATCCTTGAGGTGCATTAAATTATTTAAAATTTTCCTTTTTTGATATATGCATTTATTACTGTACATTCCTTCTTTTGATGTATCCTACAGATTTTGATATGTTTTTCTTTCATTTTCCTTTGGTGTGTGTGTGTGTGTGTGTGTGTGTGTGTGTGTGTGGTGTTAGGAACCCAGGGCCTCAAACATAATAGGCAAATGCTTTACCTCTGAGTTGCATCCACAGCCCTTTTTAAAATTTTATTTTGAGACAGGGTCTTGCTAAATTGTCCAGAATAACCTTAAAATTGTGCTCCTAATGCCTCAGCTCCCCCTGAGTAGCTGGGATAAGAGGCATCTGCCATTATGTCTGGGGTTAATAAATTTTTAAATTTCTCATGAAATTTCTTCAATTATTCATTGGTTATTTAGGAACACATTGTTCAATTTCCATATATGTATGTATGTATATATATATATATAAAATATACACACACATATTCAAATAAATATATATTTTTAATTCTTCTTGTTGTTATTTTGTGTTTTGTTCCACTGTGGTCTGAAAAGATACATGATATGATCTTGTATTTAAAAAGCTTAATAAGACAATTGAGGCCTAACGTATGATCTATCCTGGAAATATTTCATGGGTTAATGAAAAGAATGTGTTTTCTGCTACTTTTGGAGAAACTGTTCTGTTAATGTCTGTTAGGTCTATTTACTCTACAGTCTGTTCAACTCAGATGTTTCTATGCTGATTTTTTTTTCCCCCTTTCTGGATGATTTGTCCATTGAGGAAAGTGAGATGCAAATCCCAACTATTATTGTATTGGAATTTGTCTTTTCCTTGAGACATAATATTTGGGTAGTTCATCTATATTTACAATTGATCTTCTTGCTGAATCAGTCCTTTTATCAACATGTAATGATCTTTGTCTTTTTTAATAGCTTCTGATTTAGAATATGCTTTAATCTGATGTGAGTATAGCTACTCCTGCTTGCTTTTAGTTTCCATTTGCATGGCACATCTTTTTATGACTTCTCATTTTTAATCTATGCATGTCTTTGCCAGTTTCTTTCTTTTTTGTGTGTGTGTGGTGCTGGGGATTGAACCCAGGGCCTTGTGCATGTGAGGCAAGCACTCTACCAACTGAGCTACATCCCCAGCTGCCAGTTTCTTATACGTAGCATATAGTTGGGTTGTGGTGTGTGTTTGAGTATGTGTGTATATGTGTTTTAAGATACACTTGGCCAGTCTGTGTCTTTTAATTGATGAATTGAATCCATATCATTCAAATTTATTATTGATAGGTATGAGCTTCCTCTTGTCATTTAAAAAATTATTTTCTTCACATTCTGTATACATTTTTTAAAATTTTTATCTTTTATATTTAGTTATACATGACAGTATTTTTCCACATTTTTTTGTACACAAATGGGGTACAACTTTTCATTTCTATGATTGTACACATTGTAGAGTCACATGATTCATGTAATCTTAAATATACGTAGGGTAATATTGTCTGTCTCAGTCTATTCTTTCCTTCCCCCACTCCCCATCCCATTTTCCTCTACACCATCCAAAGTTCCTCCTTTCTTGTCTTCTCCCCCCCCCACCTCTGTATATTCTTTCTTTCCCAGCTCTTACTGTTTATCTTTGTGACTTGGTAGTTTTATTTTAAGGTTTAATTCTACTCTCTTTGTCATTTATGTACCTATTCTTCTAGTGAGTCTTTTACATTTGTATGTATTTATGATGGTGATTATTATTGTTTTGTTTCTACTATAGGACTCCCTTAAACATTTGTTACAGGACTGGTCTGGTGGTGACGAATTATCTGTTTCTGCTTATCTGATGGCTAGTTATGTTCAGTTTCTGAAGGATACATTTGCTGGGCATAGTATTCTTGGTTGGAAGTTTTTTTCTCTTTCAGTACTTTGAATATGTCACCTCATTCTCTTTTGGCCTGTAAGATTTCTGCTAAGAAATCTGTGTCTAATGGGCATTATATGTGACTTGATACTTTTAATATTTGATACTTTTCTCTTGCTGTTTTCTTAGAATTCCGTTTTTGTCTCATACTTCTGACATCTTGGGCTATAATATTACTTTAGTAAGGACTTTTTTTTGGTTGAATCGAGTTGGGACCTTTTGAGTGTCTTGCATTTGGATGTCCTTATCTCTAACAATTTGTCAAGTTTTCAGGTATTATTTCATAAATTAAATTTTCAATGCCTTTCATCTCTCTTTTTTGTCCTCTGGAATCACTATAATGTGAATGTTTGTTTAGTGGGCTTCCACATACCTCACAGGCTTTTTTTCATTGTTTTGTTTTCTTGTATTTATTTTTCTTGACTAGGATAACTCAGAAGACCTGTCCTTAAGGCCAGAAATTCTTTCTTCATTTGTTCTAGTCTACTGTGAAACCTCTTAAGTGTGTGTGTGTGTGTGTTAATTTCATTAACTGAAATTTTTAGTTCCAAGATTTCCTATTGGTTCTTTATTATGATTTGTATCTCTTTGGTGAGTTTCTCATTCATATCCTGAATTGCTTATCTCGTCTTTTTGTTGTCTGTCCATATTCTTCTGAATATCACTGAGTTTCCTTAGGATCAAAAATTTGAACTTAGAGATTTCCTCCAAACTCATATCTATTTCTGGAAAATTATTATGTCCCTTTGGAAGTTTCATATTTCCTTTTATTTTTGTGTCCCTGTGTTGATGTCTGCATATCTTTTTTTTTTTTTTTGAACAGGGGATTAAACTCAGGGACACTCAGCCACTGAGCCACATCCCCAGCCCCATTTTGTATTTTATTTAGAGACAGGGTCTCTCACTGAGTTGCTTAGGGCCTCACTAAATTGCTGAGGCTGGCTTTGAACTCGTGATCCTCCTGACTCAGCCTCCCAAGTCGCTTGGATTACAGGCGTGCGCCATCACGCCCGGCTGCATATCTTTTGTGATGGATATCTCTCCTGGTTTTATGGAGTAGCATTTTTAGGGAAAGATTTTCATTTATATGGAATGTGGGGTATCAGTTGGTTAGGTGCTTTGACTGACTTTACTTACAGGCTCATTTCTCGGGTCCCACAGAATTAAGCAACAATAGCCATAGGGCTTGCGATGCAAGTATGCTATGATCTTGTTGATGCAAGGCACAGTGAGGACTGTCTACAGGTCTCATGAAGCACGCACAGGTAACATCAAGAGTTGTGGCACCAGTAGCTGTGGTTCCAGAACCATAATATATGAAGACCTTCTCTGGGTCCCATGAGATAAGATTAGGAGATTCTTGTGTCTGTGGCATTTGCAGCCACAGTTCTGAATTCACAGGATGTGATGGGAATTTCTCCAGGTCCTGTGGGATAAGTACAGATGATGCTTGTGTCTCTGGCACTGGTAATTGCAGACTTAAGTTTGTGGATCACAAAGGGGACATTGCCTAGTTTCAATGGAACAATTACAGATAGCGCTGGGATTTGGGGCTCAAGTAGCCATTTTCTTGAAGATTTGGGACCTGGTTGGGATATTCTCCAGGTGTTAAGGGACATGTATGGATGATGCCAGTTCTTATGGCACCAGTAGTTGTAGTCTCAAGACTGTGCACTTCAGAGCTCAAGAACGTGACTTCTCTAGGTCCTATGGGAGTGTGATGTAGAATATGTTGTATCTTGTGGTAACCATGTTCCTGGAGGTTCAGGACATGGAGAAATATGTTCTTTATGTTAGAAGGGGTGAGTTTGGATGGTGCTGAGACTTCTGAGTTTGGTGTCCATGGTCCTGGAATTGCAGGATATGAATGGGAATGTCCCTATGTCACTTGGGACATGCACGGGTGGGACTGGAACTTGTGACATTGGTAGCCACATTCCTGGAGCTACGAGACCTGCATGAGACCTATCTCTGGTCTGAGAGACAAACACAATAGATACTGGGGATTTCTGCATAAGCAGCAGTAGTGCTAAATCTATGGATTGGGAAGGAAACTTCCCCATTTCCTGTGGGGTAAGTGCATGTAGTACTGGGATTTGGGGCACTGACAGTCAATTCCTGGAGCTACGGTATATGACTTGGACATCTGCAAGTTCCCAAAGGACAGGTGCAGATGATGATAAGGTACCAAAAGCTGCAATTCCAAGGCCATGGACTGGGGAGATCATTCTTAGTTCTACCTGGCAAGTATGGGTGTGGCTCAGGCTTTTAGCTCTGGCAACTGCTAGACTGAAGCTACAGGACACTGAAGGGCTTGTTATTAACCCATGAGGGCCACACAATCCCAAGACTTCCAACTCCTATGATGAATAGTATCTAGCAGTAGCTCCTGCAGCAGCTTGGCTTCTGGGGGTGGGGGAACAGTATGAGTTCTTTCTTTGGAGCAGAGCAGTCACTCTTAGACCAACCAGCTCCCAAAACTGTATTTAAAGCCTGTGAAGACTGCTGGTCTGCCGTATGATAAGGATTTCTGGTACTCTTCCCCTTATATTTTCCTGGCAATGTGGAGCATGAGCACCATCCCCCATCCCAGCCAAATCTGAAGTTGCTATTTGTTTTGCTCTGTTCTCCAGCTTGCCTTCAAATTCTCCGTGCTGTTTAGAGTTCCTGTCATTTCCTTGCTGATTTCTAGAGTTCTCCCTCAATCATTCTCCTCAAAATATGGCTGTTCCTCTTTTGCTCTGGCTCTTTCTGTGACAAAGTCATGCCCAGGGCACCTATATTCAACCATATTGGGTTTCCCTTTTTGCATTTCTTTAGATTATTATTTTATATTAAAATTCATTCAAATTTTTCATTCAAAATTTGCACTCAGCATTATCTATTTATTTCAATATGATCATTTCTTCCCTAATGATGGAAACTCTCACCTCCAAGAAGATTTCTTATGTTCCTCTTGTGGTTTCTTATCTTTCCAGACACACTGAATCCAGTGTGTGAAGCTCAGACATTGGCAACTGCGCAAGGAATGGTGGGAACCCTTTAGCTCCATTTTTATGGATTAGGAGGCTGGAAGAGGTTCACTAATTTTGTGGAAATACAGATCAACCAATAAGAGTAAGAAAAGGCTATTTATTCATAAATAACTAAAGTGGGCCAATGGTTATGGAAGTTAATTGTTTAGCTTCCTGGATTGTCACTAGAGAGAGCAATATGACTTCCTACAAGTGTTTGATAGCAGGCTGGCTACCTGGGATGGCCATTATAAATAAGGGGTTAGTGTCCTTGGCAGGTAGTTGGTCAGAGATCTATTTTTATAATGATGATCTGGCAATTGTCCATTTATATATTCAGTCTCACCTAGCTGAAGGTTATGAGACTAGGTAGTGGCAAATCCAAGACTTGAACCAAGATCCTCTGTTTCTAAGTACTATTTACTTTCTCATACCCTAGGTAGGCTGTCTGGACCACAGGTAAAATAACCACAGACTGTCTTCTACCCAAACATTATCCACTCCCTCACTACAGTGACTTTTTGTTATATTCTAAATGTACTTGTTGACTCTAATTAAAACATGAGGTATTTTTGGTAAGACCAACTATAATCTTGAGATACTTAGGTAACTAGATGAAAAAAAATCACTACACCAGGCAAAGTTTCTAGTTTCTGTTCATTTCTCTCCTAATTTTAATATTTGGGCTGGGTGGTGAGGGAGGGGAGTACATTTGCCTCAGGCCCCCATTCACAGGTGACAAAGATTTGGTTTAGTTTGGTGCAGCATGGTCAGTGGGTTCCTAAAAAAATGATTGGAGGACTGAAGAAAAGATATGTTTGCAGTAGACTGGTCATCCAGGAAGAAACCAGGCTGCCTGAAGGAACAGTTTGAGAACAGGACACTGGGGTATTGTCTTTCCGATCACTAGGTGCAGCAGCTGGCAGAAATCAGGCAATTAATAGTAAGCAATCAGGTGTCCATGAGGGAATGGAGATGTTGAGCAGGATTGGATTTTGAAAACAATGATTTTGTGGTATCATGGAAGCTGATAAACTGCAAAGAGTCAGAGCTCTTCAGGCAACAGGAAAATTCAAGAAGAGAGCCATGAAAACACATCCAGGAACCTATTCCTTTTATAATGTGGAGTGCCATAATCAAGTAGAATTACACTGTTCACACTGAGTAGGTAACAGTGTTTAAAGGTCATCTGTAAGAATATTTTCTTGGAAAAGTTTTATCTTGGGCTTTCAGTGCAATCTCCTAGATTGAAATAAGGAAGTCAATATTTATCCTTGTGAAGGAAATTGAAGAAGAGGGTCTGGGAAAGGCTTCACCTGCTTCCTTACTAATGAAGGGTGAGCAATAACAGGATAATTCTTTCTGGGCTCTGAGAGTTCCTAGGGTTGTATGTGCCCCACAATCACAATGAAAAGGGCCATTACACAATTTCCTGGGTGCTTTTCCTTCCATGCTCTTGCTTTTCAGCATTCTGAGGAACACCCAAAGTGGAGTATGTTCTGTTTTTAATTATACCCAGAGGCTTTCTGTGCTGCAGAAATGAGAGGCAGAGAGTCTTTTACTAGTTCTTGGAGTGTTCTGATAGATTACCCCTCTGTTTGGGATTCTTTGCCTTAAATTGCTTCCTTCCTGCCTCTTCTATCTAGTCTTGGAAAAAGTGTTGCTCTACATTTTTGAATTTGGAGCTGGACCCCTGGTAGAGTGAATACTGATGATCCCAGAAGAACCAAAATATTTCAAGGTAAATTTAATTTTCTAAAAAGGTAGGGAGGGATTAAAAAGTCCCAGTGGTGAAGTCAGCCCTTGAGTCGTGGAGAAGCCGATGCCTGCCCTATGGCACTGAGTGGGCAACTAACTGCAGTTTCCCCATCAGTGATGGAGATTCATTTCTTACCACACCTGACAATGTCAACAGAGAAAGTAACAGCAGGGTCTTTGTGACCATAAATATACTGATTTACTCTGAACAATATTAGTGATCCTACTATCCTTACTTGAGTTCTTATAAGCAGTGGCTGTAATTACAAGAACAAGTTAGGATCATGATGGAGTCCAGATAAGTGAATGAGAAACAATTCCTCTGTGGGTGGTGCCAGACCACCTTCCAGTAGGTTAAGTGAAAAAAAAAAAAAAAAAAAAAAAAA